>JAVDBV010070150.1:0-12491 GCA_032619315.1 Piper longum
GAGAGCGGAGGAACTATTCGAGAGGTGAGCAGTTGTGGGAGGCGGCCTGGGGAGATACCTTTTCGAAGTGGTAGCAGAAATGGGGCTGCTTCTACAAGGAAGGATTCGCTGCTGTTTCGTAGAAGGTCGGAGGAGGGAGATTTTGGTTCTGAGAAGGAGAGGAGTCTGAGAGGGAAGCTGTTGGCGTCTTGGATTATGATGAGGTGAATGTGGATACGTTGATGTTGAGGATAGCGAAGACGAGGAGATGGTTGAGGAGTTGGATTCATCTGGAGTACAAGATGTGTTAAAGAATTTAGTTGCGGATCAGAATAAGTTGTTGTCGAATGGTTATAGTGGGGATGATGATTCTTATCTGACCGACGTTAGGTGCGATTTTTTTATGAAAAATAGTTCTTTCGAAGTGCATAAAGCTTAATTTGATACACATGGAGTTGCTATTGCAGTATGTTAATTTGATTAACATGGTTTCAAGAACAAAAAGTCCGCAAATGGTTGATTTTTTCGCCTATTGTGTGAGATATTTGAAGTTTGGCATATTTCATGCGTGAAAAGAATTATTACTATCTAGATTGCAGTGTCATTGCGTGTTTTTTTAACTTTTAGTTTTTTTTTTTGGTTATAATCTTCTTAGATAAAACTTGGTGCTCAAGGGTACAAGCGTTGGAGAAGTTTCTGTGTTTTGATTTCTAAGTTAGAGCTATCTGATTGTGTTCAGTTCTTATGTTAAGATTTGATGAAAATAAATTTCCCTTGCTCTGTTTGGATTTGATGAGTACCCCATCTCTGCCTTGTCATTGAAAGCTGTCAAAGGTGCTGGCTATGAGAAAATCTCAATAGTGCAGAAGGAAACTGTCCATTTCATTCTTCAGGGTGCACTACTTTTTGCTTGTCAACTGATTTATTAAACATGTTCTTTGTCTCTCTTTCTAGATAATTTAACCAAATGTTTTGTTTGATTTTGATCCTTTATTGTAGTCCAGGATTGCCTTTTGCTCATGGTAAGAACACTTTCTCTGATTACCTCTGATTGGTGGAGCCCATTTGTCAAACCAAAAGTGTATGTATTATCCTGTATCTTGTTCTAATTGTAACACATTTTTCATGTTTGATCAATCCTTTTGTTCTTTCTCAATTCATAGGCATGCTTTCATAGAATTTGTGAGGAGACAAAAAATCAAGGAGTTACTTTTGGCAGAGAATTTTAGAGAACAATGTTTTGCCATTTATGTTTGAACTGTCATGGAATCAGCTTATAATTGTATTTCACGTCCAGATTTTCCATTTTTATTCTGTTCAAATTTTAGTACCCTTCCCCTCTTAAGCTGAGTTTTTATTTGACCTCATTCCTAACTATTCAAGTAAACTGTAGGCAAGGATGTCTTAGGCAAAGCAAAAACAGGAGCTGGAAAGACTGTTGCATTCCTGATAATTGTTGCCTTCGTTTCTTATTGAATATAGAAAAAAGTTTCTGTAGATTATGATCTTCTGATGCTTGTGCACACCTTGTTTCTGATGCAATCATTTCCAGCTTCCAGCAATCGAAGGCATTCTAAAATTGCTAACTTCAGACCATGATGACAAGAGACCACCAATTAATGTTCTCATTTTATGTCCAACCAGAGACTTAGCATGCCAAATTGCTGCAGAGGCTAAAGCACTCCTCAAGTTTCATGCATCAATTGGCGTGCATGTTGTAATAGGAGGCACACGATTATCTCTAGGGCAGAAACACTTGCAAGCTAACTTTTTTTAGGTTGTACTTTAATTTGCAAACATGTCACAGAACTTTGTTAGTCTTGGTTTTGATTACACTATGATAGTGTAGGTTCTTGTGGCCACACCTGGAAGGCTTAAAGATCATATGGTGAATACACCTGGGTTTGTTGGTCGATTAAGGTGAATAAAAGTTCTTGTGCTCGATGAAGCTGACCATTTACTGGATATGGGCTTCCGAAAGGATATCGAACAAATAATTATGGCTCTTCCTAAACAGCGTCAGACACTTCTATTTTCTGCAACAATTCCTCAAGAGGTCTCTTTTTTTGTTCATGTAGATGCACTATAGATTTTTCTCCTCGTGTACTAGTGAGACACGTGAAGGCTACTTTTGTGTGCAGGTCCAACAAATATGCCACATTACCTTGAGAAAAGATTTCGAATTTGTTAATACAGTCAAAGAGGGTAGTGAAGAAACACATCCGCAGGTGAGCATGCAGAATTGGGTTAATCCTAGTGATATACTGTTTATCATTTGTGTAAATTGTTCTGTGCCAGGTACGGCAATTCTATTTGATTGCCCCTATGGACGAGCATTTTTCAACTGTCTATAGCATACTGGACGAACATATTCGAGAGGATGCTGATTATAAGGGAAGGGATTCATTTTGAGTTTTTGATTATTGTGTGGTTTCCTTATCTTTTCCTTTGATCTTTTGAGGACAATAATGTTTCAGAATATGGATTTTTTGTTGACAAATTGGAGCTCCATGCAACTTTCATAACCAATGTGCTTGCAAGATTGTTTCTAAAATGCTTTATCATTTTACATCAGTTTCCTCTGGTGGGTTGTTATTTCAGGTTTTCGTGTTTTGTACAACAGAAATGGTTACAAGGCTCGTAGCTGAATTACTTTCTCAGATGAATCTAAATGTAGGAGAGATTCGTTCATGAATAAGCCAGAGTTATAGGGCCAAAGTCTGATGAGTTTCGAAATTAAAAAGCCTGATTCTTGTAACTTCAGATGTATCTGCCCGCGGTAAAAACTATCCTGATGTTACACTTGTTATACAGGTTGGTTGTTTCTTTGATGTAAATTCTGAAAATGCTACTTCATGCTTATGTTTATGTTCTTTTATGGCGCTTTTTCATTAATCAACCGCAAATGTTCAGGTTGGACTTCCTTATTTGAGAGAACAATACATACACCGCATTGGAAGAACAGGTCGTAAGGGTAAGGAGGGCAAAGGCATTTTGTTGCTGGCTCCGTTGGAAAGGTCTTCCTGTCAAGTGGTCTTCCTTTATCTAATTGTCCTTTACCAACAGTAGATCCGGACACCAGAAAGAAAGTGTTGAAATGTCGGTTCTTTCCTATGCTTGTTTCATGAACAAAGTCCCACACTTATTTGTTTCATTAAACTCTTTTTCACGATGGTTTGCAATTGTGCGGGTTGATCGAGATTTGTCAATGATAGAAATGAAAAACAAAGAAGCAGCCTACCAAGCATGGCTTGGGTACTACAATTCAGACAAGGATATTGGTAGAGATATGATAAGGCTTGTGGAGATTGCCAAGGAGTTTAGCAGGAGCATGGGACTTGACAAACCACCAATTATTCCTGAGCTAGTCCTTAGAAAGATGGGCCTAAAAAACGTACCAGGCTTGCAGTCTAAGTAAATTGTGCCGGCTAATATTGCCTTCCTATTAGCTTGAAAGCTGACGTGTTCTGACATCATGGCACGCCTACTGTCGATCAGAGTTCTCAAGAACAAGGGCAACAACTTTTCATGGATGACAATTCTCTAGGAAAATGTTCATTGCTGCTTGCATGCTGACTCTCTTACAGCTAAAAGTTGGTCTTTCATGTCTGGCGAGGAGATGTCAACTATGATCTGCTTCATGCCTACATTCTGCTTCAGCAGTCATTGGTGCTGGTTTTGTTTAATTCTGCAAGGTATTGTATTATTTAGAGCTTTCATCCAAGCTGATTTCAAGTGGTCAAAAGACCAAATGAAAGCTATTTTTATGAAAATAATTAGAAATGAGCATCAGATTTGTATATTAATTGTTTACAAGTGTGTGGAGTACATTCATCATCAACTTAAGCCTACAGAAAGAAGTTGGTATCAACTTTCGAAGCTTCTGGAGATGGGTTTTAGGAGAGCGCGTTCAAGATGTCTGCATCATGGTAAGTTGCTACCTAAACTCAATTTGACACGCAACAGTCATGTTCAAGTTGGCAAGCCTTAGATTAGAAACCATAAGTGTTGTTGATATGTGTGATGAGAAAAATGGGCTCTCATTTGAGGAGGTGATTATGCTTGTGAGATACACCGAACCATTTGATGATATGGATGGTTTGTGATAAAAATAGGCATTTCTATGACAGCTGCAGTCTCTTTATCTGGGAATTTACATTCTTTTTGGGTGGTGAAAATGATATGAACATATGAATGGACGTAATACAGTCTCAAACAGAGAAATGGAAAGGTAAGGGTTCCCAATGAACGGCTGTTGATTAAAATCCCCTCAATATGCTACTGATCGCCTGCAATACTTTTGATTTTCTTCTTAGATTCTTGTCTAGTGATGTTGGCCTGTGTGCATATGGCCACATTATGTCTCTAAAGTAATCTTTCTGCATATTGATTCTTTCTTGAAAAGTATGTGGACTTGGGGATAGCATTTGAGTTGGTCTCAAGGATGCGTAATCACATAAAAACATGTCTTTATTCAATTTGCAAGATACTCATTTTCCATTCTATTTTTTAAGGTAGAAACTTGGAAGGCTAGCATTAACTCTTACTTGTGACACCCGTTTTAAGGTGAATATCAATTGGCTCATTCTCAGATTTTTCTCTATATAACTGATATTCAATCACCTTCGTCTGAACAACATTTTTTTCAAGTGGTCACTTTTAACACTACATAGATCCAATTAGTTGGAGTTGACATTTCTTCCTGATAATCAGTTGGTTCACACGAGGATGTTTAAAGTAACTCGCAATGATTCGACGCATAGCTATCTTGTACAGGTTTGCAGGTAGCAAATTTAATGGTACTCCACTTGTGAAACTTTCTAATGGCAGAGTATGAAAACTGCCATCCTGTTATTCATAGATAGTTGAATGTAGAATGAAAGAAGTTGGCCACAGTAGAAGGTGGTGCACAGTTCTTATCCTTTTAACCTCAAGAGATTAAGTCCTTTGTTGTTTCATTTTGGGCACCTCATGTTTCCATTAGTAAAAGCATTCAATGTCTTCTTTCCCATCACTCACTTGTATTACTAACATACTTAAGCAAACATATTTCCTCGTGTGAATGAAACCTACTGCGTACATGTTAAACAGTTTAAGGTAGACAGTGCCAATATCTTCAATTATTTGACTGCAAAAGGTGTAGTCAGGCATATTTGTACGATCATCTTATCCATATACCATGAGTTCATTTGGTCCATCCTTCACTATGCAGCTGGAAATATCAGCTATTGTCAAGAGTTGAGTTTGTCACGTTGCTTTTAGCTAAAAATTAAACAGACCAAAGTTGTTTGATCCATTTGTGATTCATCTTTTTGCTTTTGCTAGTCAAGCAGGAAGGACAATGTGAGCCCTTCATTTGGTGGCCAGATATGGAGCTGGACCAGAGAATCACATTCCACAACACTCTCTCTCCCAAGGGGAGAGGACCAATGCTGTTGCTCCATTGCCACTGCCTTCCCGCCAACTGCGAAGCGACGGTTGTCCACAAAAGGAAACATAGAAGAAGATAACATCTCTGCGTCTCTGTTAGCTCAATGAGTGCACCCTTTCTAGAGGTAAGCTTGCTTTTCATGTTTTTAGTGCTATCACTTCATAGTACCCAATAATAAATAATTGGCAGTGTTCCCATTGATATTTGATAGTGCTCCAGTTTTTAACAATTTCTTGTCTTGAGTTTACACGTGTCCATGCCAGCGATTGCCACGTCGACGAACCATTTACTTCTACTGATAATATATGCAGGTGATATCCTCAATCCTGCATCATAGCATGGTAACTTCTGAGAATTTTACTACAAGATATCAATGCCTTTGCTGTTATCTTCCTTCTATTCATGATATGTTGTAGCTACATAAAGAGGAAACGGGAGGACCGGCCTTGGGAAAACTTTACAGGCCCCAAAGCCAGACGTCAGTGGCTGCTCGAAGAGGCGTACCAATGTGGGCATGATGTTTTTGTATATTCTACCTAGTCATCCACAGTTTTACCTAGCACCAGAGCAAGTGTGACCCACCAGAAGATAAGCTTCTCATTATAAAAGCTGCCAGAATATTGGTCTCTTTTTGGTGTGAAGTTAACATCAGTTACTGAAATATATTACCGACAGGATTCATCTGAGGTTTTGATCATATTCGACGCACAATATTATTATTATGTTGGTGAAATAGAAAATGTTATTTGTTTCAGATGTTTATACTTTATTAAGAACAAGAACATCAAAAGGCAATGGAGCTGAAAAAACAAAATAGATGCAATCGTAGTTGGTGCCCGACAAAACAATACCTTAACAATTATAAAGAATGGAAGAGATGGGAAACAAAGAGATGCAAAGCGTTTGTTCTCCATTCCTGCTACCTTATGAGAGTTTTAATGTGGTTTCAGATGTGTCCAATATGCATTTTAAAATGTCTTAAGCATGTTTGGTTTGTTAGACTTGGTTATTGCATGTTTTGTTTATGTTGGAGGATATTATTCAGAACTGATCATCACAGTGCAAATTCGGCAACAAAGTATATCCATAAAGCATTTCATCACTGCTGATTTAGCTTATATGTTGGCATTAGACGTTATATGTTAACTATTGAAATTTGAAATTTCCATGTTGGGTCATCTAAATATCTACTTGTTAACACTGTTTAATACTGTTTCCACCTAATTTTGTTATACTATCTTTATCTAGATCAATCTCATTTCCAGAATTCAATCTGCCCAACTTACGTTTACTGTTCAATGCTTTCACTTACCGTGTATCTTACCATTTTCACCGAGTTTTTGCTCCTCTTTCAGTGATGATATTTTGCTTCGAGCTCGCACGGTAGGTTGTTGGGATGGTCATATTTCTTTTGTCTGCGTAATGCATGCAATGACGCTAGTTCATGTGAATGCATGCAATGATGCAATTATAAGTTCACCAGTAAAAACTCTATTATTGTCTCCACCGTATAAAGGCATGCAATGATGCAAATGTAAGTTCACCAGTAAAAATTCTATTATTGTCTCCACCGTATAAAGAGCTCCCACTCTATCTATTTGTTAGGTCCAACGGGCCTCCAAAAAAGACTTATAAAAATTTTTTGGGCATCTTTTAATTCAAAAACTAGTTTAATTAATAAAGTTTTTTCATTAATTTATATTCAAGTCACCCATCACCTCTAAATATAATGTGAGATAAACCTAAAAATTCTCTCCCTCACACATCATACCACCCAAATCATCTCCTTCTCTTAGGTCCATATATTATAGTGAAGCTTAAGGAGACTCTAATTCGAGTTATCTACTATTCGAATCATTTCCCTCTCATCACATGCTAGACTCACATATTATGCTAGGTCTATATATTATAGTGAAGTTTTAAGAGACTCCAATTTTATCACCTACCATCCGAATCATCTCCCCCTCATCACATGCTAGGCCTACATGTTATAGTAAAGTTTTAGGACTCCAATTCGGGCTGACTACTATCTGAATCATCTCTCCCTCATCGCATGCTATGCCCACATGTTATAATGAAGTTCTGGAGACTTCAATTTAGGCCGGCCGAAATACCATGAGGCAACACCAAAACCTACCGGGCTCTGGTATCACTGTTAGGCCCAATGGCCTCCCAAAAGAGACTTGCAACATGTTTCACGGGCCTCTCTTAATCCAAAAGTTAACTCAATGAATAAGGTTTTTCCATTATCATATATACAAGTAACCAGTCATCTCCAAACATGACGTGGGATAAACCTAACAATTCTCCCCCTCATATATCATACCACCCGAATTATCTCCCCCTTACTACGTGCTAGATCTACATGTTACAGTGAATTCTAGGAGACTCCAATTTGGGCTAGCTATTATATGAATTGTAAAACTCATGATTTGAGTCAGGGTTTTATAGTCTAAACCGATCGGTTTGACTGTTATTTTTAATTTGATTAATTTCAAAATATGTGTATTGAACCAAGACTGTTCTTGTGTTATAAACCATGAGAATCATGCGTGCTTAAGTATATGATGATAACGCCAGTAAGACATTAGCAGATTGAATTATCATAATTTATGAAAGTATGCCCAATTTTTTTTATTTTAATTAAATTTTAGAAATGTTTTTAGGTCGAATAATGTAGGACGCATTACAGGCAGTTTAGGTAGGTTATTAGTTATAGAGCAAGTCAATAATGTTTATTATATTTTACAAGATTTGTTTTCTTAGTTCTCTGGATTTTTATAATTATTACGAGTTAGTATTGTTTTTACTCAAGTCGGAGTCGAGTTAAATTTTATATTACGAGACAATCGTTCGTTTATCTCACTTGACCATTTATTTTTCTCACCTGACATCTATATATTCCACACTTTTGGCACTGTCACCATTCATCCTTCTCATTCAACTTCATTTTTTCTTCCTTCTCTCTTCTTCACAATCCTCACTCGAGCCGGCCACAACCTTGTTGCCATTGCCATGTGACTAATAATTAGGTATAGACTTTTATCAGATTTAATTATTTAAAATTTATAATTATTAGCACAACATGATAGGAATGAATAATTGTCGGGATAAATAGTTGATTGTGAATGAAGTAATGATTTGTATGATTTGATTGATAGTTAGTGATCTAATTAAATAAATTAAATTTAAGCATTGCTAATTGACTGCAACGTAACTTAGAAAAATATAATAAAAATGTGATGAATAGGCTGAGATATTTTTACATTGATAATTGTTTAACTATCGTTAGATGATGATTGCATTGTATGTATGATATTAATGATGAGTTTGATACATCATTTAGTTAGTAATTTGATATGTAGGTACGAAGTAGGAGCTCGCTGCCTAGTCGCGTGGACACGCTTGAAGCTTCTACCAAGTCGGTTTAGGATCGCCCCTGATTTATTGTTCTATTTTATTGTGATTTATTTTTATAGATTATAAAACGACTTGAGTGGTGTTTTATTGGATCCCACTTAACACGGGTCACTTAACCAATTGTAATTCCGGATTAATAACCCTTGAGGTTGAGATCCCTCGAGTCAGTTTTCAAAATTAAGATCCACCACAAGTTGCCTTCGGGCTTATTATATAAATCCCAACCTAGACCTATATATGTATAGTTTTCACATTTTTAGTGAGAGATGGAATAAAGGATATCGATAGCCTTGTCTTTAGATAGGGCGTGTGCTTGTCAAAGTGGGTTGTGAAGCTGGGAAGAACCCACTTCATTCCCGAGGAAATCCTAACAACTCTACCTTTAAGTTCCTCAAAACCTAAGAATTGTGGAGGTTTACGAGTACTACTGTGCAACGTATGTCTAGACTTGTGGCAAAAAAAGGTGTTGAAGGCACATGTCTGAGAGTACTCAGCCCCTGTACTCAGAGCCAAGAGTAATACAGAGGACATAGAGGGTGGAAATGAATGAAATTGATACAAAAAGTGATAGAAAAATGGCCAAAGTACGAGAATGAGAAAGAAAAGGGACGATGCCGCTTGAGGGTGATGGCTCCCATTAGTGCCCCTTGTGAGAGTTGTTGAGGAAGTATATGAGGTTTTTATTTAACAGGAAGGTTAGCTCTCCTGTGCCAATTTGATATTAGTTATTTTTTGGATTGGTAACACTCGTTATTGATGGTTTTTTTTATATATATGTAGGTGAATCATGAGGACTAAGAACGGTCGAAATTGCGAAGGAGTAGTAAAGTCGTTGCACACATGTACCTGCTATCACATAATGAATGGAAATGATAATTTATAAGCTGTGTGAATGATGAGATTGTTTTATATTACTCTGTGAAATGTTATGAACATTTAGCCTATGAAACTAAACTAGAATGAAAGTCAAATAAAAATATCATATTTTGAAATTATATCGATATAAATATTTATTATTGTCACGGATAGATTGACTCTACTGCACTTTTATGGATTGAGTTTTTAATTTTTATTGATATAAACATATATTGTTTATTGTTGACAGGGTAGCCCCTATTGCACTTTTTGGGGACTCTGTCCGTTTCGTTTTAAAAAATTAGATATATCTTTTGAACTTTTCATATGTTTATTTTTTTCGTGTATTTGTTTGCATATCATGACATGCATGTATTAGAACTCAAACATCACATCCATGCTTTGCGTGTTGCATCTCTATCTTAAAACGCCGAAGGCAAATCCGGATCGACTTAACCGAATCAAGTAGGTTAATGAACGGTTCGGTCGCCGGTGACATTTTCGGGCTAGTTCATGGGTGAACCGGAGCGGGGTGTTACATGATCATCTTCCCCTCACTATATGCTAAGTCCACACATTATAGTGAAGTTCCGAGAGGCTCTAATTCAGGATAACTCACATACTATGTGGAAACCGAAGCAACACCAAAACCTATCAGGCTCTGATGCCACTGTTAGGCCCAATGTGCCTCTAAAAAGGATTTGCAACAGATTTTACGTGTCTCTCTTAATCCAAAAACTAGCTCAATGAATACAGTATTCTCATTAACCCATATACAAGTCACCAGTCACTTCCAAACATGATGTGAGATGAACCCAATAATATTATGGGTGACTACAAAAGCATTGGTGGTCTCAATTCTGATGTAAATTTGAAATGTTTAAATTATATCGATCAAATCTCACTTAACCCCAAAAATTAGTCAAATCACCACTTAACCCCGTATTAATTCAACTCATCGCTTAGCCTTGTCCTTTCAAAAGAACATTAATTAACCACCTTGAGAAGTAATATTGTTTAACTGATGGCACAGCGGGCTTCCAACCGGTTAATAGGTTATGTGACAGTATAATATCAGAAAATAAATTAATTAAAATAAAATATTTTAAAATTTAATAAAAATATTTATTTTAAATAAAGATTTAACAAATAATAAAATATTTTATTTTACTTAATTCTACTATAAGTTTAAATTTTTAACCCATATATGAAAAGAATAATAATATTTTGTTTCATATACAAGTTAAAAAAATAACCTTGATGGAAAAATACAATTATTTATTTAATATATTAATTAATTTTATTTTCTTATATGATATTTCCACATCATACATTAACTAGTTACAAGTCTACCATACCATCACTTAATGGTTACTATATAATAATGACGTTAGTTTTCAAGACAAATAAGTGGTGTTTTTTTTATATAGGTGAGAGGCTAAGTGACGAGTTGACTTAGTGCAATGTGCAGAGTGATGATTTAACTAATTCTAAGACAATTAAATTATATTTGTTCTTAAAAAAATATAGAATTTTTTTTTTTACTACTGAGGTGAATTCAATACATTATTCCAATTGATTGTTTCAATCTCATTTTACAGAGGTGAAGGTCTAATCTTCTTTTAGTTCGTCGGGAGCTTTTAAGACAAGCGAATATTAAGAATCTAAATTTACATTATGGTATTAGAAAGAAAACCTTCTAGTACGTTCGAATCCTTGGGGGATTGGAAAAACAAGATCACTCATTATTTTTCTTTATTATGTAGCTATATATTCAATATTCAAGGTGCCAAATTTGAGAATGTTGGTTGATCAACATGAATGCTTATTCAACTTTTATGAACATGAGAAGAGAAAATTTGGCTTCGTGTCAACTTTGGACACTAAGCATAATGTTAACTTGTATTAGTATTGGTCTACTAAATATGATTTAAATAAATCTTTAAAAATTCGAGAAGTCAAGATTCATGCACGTATATGAATCATCTTGAGCCGTGGGATGGATGCGCCTCATATGATTTATATATTTATGTATATTTAAAATCATAGAATTTATATATTTATATATATTTAAAATTTTATATGTTCAAGTGGCTCTCCCTAAAGAAAATGGCAATAGCGCAATATTAGTCTGAGTTAAACCGACTTTTTTCTCAAAGCATACTAGCACGGCTCTTGGGCCTTACTTGTGCTCAATTATTGTTGTCACAATGGTTAAAAACTTCAAAATGGACGATAAATAATATCAAAAGAGAAAAAAAAATACTTAATTATAATATTGTGTGTGAAATTATGTTAGCATAGTATCACATCTTGATGCGAACAAGACCCAAATAGAATGGCAATTTTAGAATTTTGGGCATTCGACAGCATAAATATTGTCTTTAACAGTTAGGTAATTTTGAGTGGAAGCCAATTTAACAGTATGAAATTTAAATGTCAAATTGTGGGAAAAAATGCACAAAAGCAGGAAATAGTGCATAAATGAGGCATTGAATATACAAATTTTCCTCATCTCTTCCTCTTCTTCCTTCTTCACTCTTTACTAATTATCACTCTTCCTCTTTTCTTACAATCTTGATTCTAAATTCTTCTACTCTTCATTCTCCACTCTACGATTCCTTCCTAAGTCATAGTTCAGTAAAGTAATTGTTTGGAGAATTACCAAACCCTTGATAAAAGGAAGAAGACAACATTGGACAATACTTCAAGATATTCAAGAATGATTGATCAAGGCAAAGGTATTCTCCCTACTCACGATGACCAGATCACATCTCTATAAGAGATCAGCGGTATATTGCATATA
>JAVDBV010070153.1:0-10671 GCA_032619315.1 Piper longum
TATATATATATATATATATATATATATATATATATATATACACACACACTATCCCATATGAAAAACCATTTAAAAACCAATAGAAACCCACATTTATACAATAGACATTACTTGTCTCGCAGAGATGCGAGAGTATTCTAACAATGAGTCTATTTATAAAATTAATGTCTCCCCAAGTCAGGACCCTGTCCATAAAACTAAAATTGACGAATACTAATCAAGTTCTAAGAAATCACCCACCTATTAAATACATTTACAACAATTTTGTTATTTCAAAAAAAAAAGGTATTGTTATATATATTTTTCTATCTATTCATTAGGTCTTACATCTGATCTCTAAGACCTTGCAGCAACTTATCTTCCAATACTAATTTGTACATGGCAACATATATTTCGTAATTATTAAAATCAATGGTCTCTTAGCCGTCTTTAAAATTTATATTCATATAATAATAATATAGGCGGGTATAGCGCCATTTTGACTAGCCTACTCCATCCATGTGTGCGGGTAAATAATAAAAAAAAAAACAATGGACATGGCATTATTGGGCCCCACAGTCCGGCCGCCCATCCACTTTCTCTTTGAGAAGAAAACTCCACGTGCGAATTTCTTAGAAGACAGGTGTACATGTCACGTGCAATGCACCCTTCCTCCCCCTCTCAAATCCATAATGCTGTCCGACCTCATGAAAGTACCCGCCACCACCTCCAAGCTTGGCCCGCAAATTCCCATCCCGAGTCTGTCCTTGATCTGAGTCCTCGAGCTGTTCTTCCATGTTTGAATCTCGAGCAGGCTTGACCTGATCTCGGAGAGCTCGGGGAATTTTTGGATTTTTTTCGTTTTTTTTTTCGGGTGGTGGTGTTTGAGGTAGTGGGAGTTTGATGGTGCAAAGGGGTGAGTCCGGCTTTGAGGAGGGGAGGAGGTTGAAGGTGAAGTTGGAGGTCGAAGATGGCGATAGGGATGAGAGGGGATTGATCAGCAAGCGTGCCAAGGTTTCCTCTTCACTGTTTGTTCAGGTTTTCGTTTCATTTTTTTTTCTTTCTTGTTTTTGCAAAGTTCTTAGTTTTTTGAATATTTGATTAATAATTTTGGAATTTGCAGTATTTTTGTTCCATGTACTCGGTTTAGAGTTATGATTTGAGGATCTGTTGCAAAAGAATGGGAATATTAATGTTTGTTTGTGTATGAACTTTGTCTTATGATCAGTAGTTAATTTTCTCTCTGTTGAAATTGACAACGTCTATTTTCTCTTTTTTAAAAAAAAAAAAATTGTGCAAGCTGGTGAGCATATAAGGAAACAATAGTTCATTTGACTTGTGTTCTATTTTCCATGTAGATTACGCATGTGTGGGGAACATATTTGTGTATTATTTGTTCAAGAGCTCAAATTGATGTGGCACGTAGATATATTACTTAAAAGAGACAATATTTGTATTTTATTTGTACAAGAGTTCAGATTTTTGTAGTACACATATACATCAATTAAATAGAATCCTAGTTTAAAATCTATATGTCCCCGACACTTCGGAAGAAAAAGAAGAAGATATATACATCAATAAAATATTCAATATTTGTAAATTTTATTTGTGAGAATCGGATATTTATGTATAAAGTTTCTGTAACACATAATACATCGGCGAAATAGGCAATCTTCGTATTTTTATTTGTACAAGAATTCAAATTCATCACAGCTGAACATCAGTGAAATAGACTGCACTCTAATGGTTCTTGGAGTATCTTTAGATGGTACCACTGAAGTGAATTCATGTATAGATGGATGAGCTATGCCAATTCTAGTTTCATGGACTACATTAACAAGATAGTGCAGATGGATAGCTGTTTATAAGCTAAAGTTATGGCCTGGGAAAGCGATTATCATGTCCATTTTTTTTTATCTCTGTTTGTGTGTCATACATGGGCATCAGTGGAATAGATCGCACATTAGTAGTTCCTGGAGTATGCCTAGATGGAACCAAGCAAGAAAATTCATGTAGCATTGGCTCAATAAAGTGGACAAACTCTAGTTTTACGGATTACATTAGGATAGTGCGCGTAGGTTGTTGTTTATAAATAGAAGTATAGCCCAGGAAAGTAATTTTTATGTTTATTTTGTTATGGTTCTCCTTAACATGAAAGATTTGTTCGTGTGACACAGTTATTAGCTTATATGTATTAAATGCTTTATTCTCGCTTTCCTTTTGTAGGGAGAGTGGGACACTGAATCTAGCTGTAACCTTCCAGATCCTACTCTGTGCAATCCCCTTGATGAACAAAGTCCATTGGGTTTGCACCTGAGGAAAAGTCCATCTCTGTTGGATTTGATTCAAATGAGGCTTTCACAAGGAAGTTCTGCGACATTAGGTGTGTGTGGCCTGAATGAGTTGAAAGCTAACGCTGTTAAAGGTACTAGTTGTTCTGCTACTGCTGAGAAATTGAAGGCTTCTAATTTTCCTGCTACACTTCTGCGAATTGGGAAGTGGGAGGTAAAATCCTGTCTCAACAATTTCATTAACCATCTTTGTCATCGTGCCAGCCTTGTGGTAAATGTAGTGAATCATCATTATTTGTTCTTGGAGCAGTGTACTTCGAGGTATGAGGGTGACTTAGTTGCAAAATGCTACTATGCAAAACACAAGATTGTATGGGAAGTTCTTGATTTTGGACTCAAGAATAAGATAGAGATCCAGTGGTCAGATATCATGGCCATCAAAGCATCATTCCCAGATGATGGACCGGCAACCTTGGACATTGTGGCAAGTGCAATTAAATTTGCAGTATCTTACAGGATAGGAAATGGTTTCATGCTTTAGGGCTTAACTCCTTGGCATGTTTATTTACTCCATCTCAAGTTGGTTTTCATGTGCTCTCAGAACATCATGTGTGATGCATTTTGTATAAAACTATTAGTGAACTATTAATCTTAGCTCATGTTCATTTCTATGCCATGTTGAATGGCTTCATTTACTTGTTTTACTTATTTATTGCTCTGCTAATTAAGAAATTTCATATCCTTTTCTTCATTTTTGCTAGTTGGCAAGACAGCCTCTGTTCTTTAAAGAAACAAATCCACAGCCAAGGAAGCATACCTTGTGGCAGGCGACTTCAGATTTTACAGGTGGTCAGGCAAGCATGCACAGGTACGTTTTCTACAACATGCTGCTCTTGAAGCCACCAAAGCTTACTGAATTCTTTCAAATGGGATTATATTTTAGTATATATAACTCATCCCTGGGAGAAAATGTACAGTTTTTACAGAAATAGCCTGTGTTTATTTGTTAACGGTTGTTTGAATCTTATATATTTTAGTTTTCGTGCAGTTTTTCTTTTTGTTAATATTCGGTTCATAATCCCTGGGATGGTTTCCTTTACGGTGTAAGAAGTAAGTAGGATGTGGTAAAGAACAGTTTATGGCTCATCAAACTTGGTATTATGGATTTTTTATCTGGCAATCTGAGGTAATGCTGTCATGCTTAATTCAAATGAAGAGAAAAATGAAGTTTGAGATCTTTATTTTTTCCTGTTATACGGCAGAAGAAGACAAAGTTTTGGCTAAGATAACCTCCGTGATACTGCGCTAGATTTGATTCTTATAGTATTTATTAAAGTATTACATCCTAGTGATCAGTTTTAGCATTTGGTTTGTTTTCTATGCCATTTATTAAAGTAATACATCCTAGTAAACCATTTTTTAATTGTGTTTTGTGCAGGAGGCATTTTCTTCAATGCCCACAAGGCTTGTTAAACAAACATTTTGATAAACTTGTTCAATGTGATCCTCGCATAAAGTTGTTGAGCCAACAGCCAGATATTATCTTAGATTCTCCATTTTTTGATACTGAAAGCTCAGTGTTTGAGAATCCTGTTAATTTGGAATCCGATGACCTTCATTGCCCAAAAGATGAATATGTATCTTCATTTCAGGGATTTCACTGTGTCGAACCACCATCTTCTTCTCAAGCAACTTCCACTGTAACAGAAATGAGAGATGAAGTTTACAGAACACACGAGGCTGCGCCCAGTGAAACAGCTTCAAGTTCAGGTAACGCCAAACTTCGCATATAAATTGAACTAAAACTTGTGTTCCTCTCTCTGGAGTTAAGCATTGATTCTGTGTTCTACTGCATGTGTTTCCTCTTGGACCACTTAGTATGGTTGCAGGATTCTCGTCTTTATTATGTGACAGCTATTTAAGATAGTTTTTTTGCCAAGGAGATTGGTAATACGCTGCATTAATTGGATGGTTTTTACGCACATACAATTGCTGTCAACACTGTCAATGTTGTTAATACTGATGTTATTTTGCAAATTCGATGAGTGTGACCTTTAAGTATTTCATCTCACTTTATGTGTATGACGCTACAATCTTTTATGTCAAATGTGTTCTAGTTGATCATGGAGGCAGCAGAGACAATGGAATAAGTGGATCTGAAGAAGCTAAGAACTCTATTGCCTTCTCCCGCATTATGACGCCTGGACTTCAATCTTCAATGTCTGTGAGTGATTGGATCAATCATCTTGATAACTTCTTGACTAAGCAGATGATCGCTGGCAACCCGTTTTTCTCTGCCAAAGGGGAGGGTTCCCGCAGCAAAAACATGCTGGAGGAAATAAGCGAGCATCTTTTGAGTGACTCCCAGTTCACATATACTTCTGATGAGCAGTCTCTTATGACGAGAGTGAACTCACTCTGCAGTCTGCTGCAAAAGGATGCTGTGACTGTCAAAAGTTTGCAGATCAAAAGAGAAGATGGGATAGATGATGTGCCAAAATTTGAGCCTAAGCCAATTTCTAATAACAAGAATTTTGCCAGACTTGCTTTCGAGGAGAACGGAATTGTTAAGGCCGTTTTAGGCTCAGAAGTGGAATTTTGTGATGACGGGTCAGGACGCAAACTGCAGTCTCCTGCCATGTCTAGAAAGGATTCTCTTGCGGATTTACTGCTACATCTTCCCCGTATTACATCCCTTCCCCAGTTCCTGTTCAACATTACTGAAGAAAATGATAACCAGGCAAGATAGTGGTTCAACGTTACCAAGTAAACTGTCGATATGTTAGGTTATGTTACTTCTGTATGTATATATCTACATGTTTGAAGTTCCTTATTTGATAGCAGGGGTTCCAGAAGTCCTAACTAATGATGGATTGCCGCTGCTGCAGGTAGAAGATATAAATGTGGTTTATGAAGTTCATTTTTCTTCTCTGTTGTTTGTTCGTAAACTTGTATTGTTTGGTGGTCGTACTGTGCTTGCTTAGTTGTTAGTCACGTGTATTGTTTTGTAACGTGTACTACTTCCTTCAAGCTGTGATAATATCCTCAAGATTTTTATCGGTAAATCGGGTAACCATTGATTCTAAGTGTTATTAGGAAAGGTGATTGTGTTGATTATCCAGTTTATACATTTTTCAGTTTAGCCTTATCCGGAATCACTGATAGTAGCATACCTTTCTCTTGCAGTCTTTGCTTCTAGCTTCGTTGTAGCTTACAATTTGGCATGTTTTGGGGGGCTGGGGTGTGGGGGTGGGGGGTATAAAGCCCTCATCATCGTCATGTGGTTGTATTTTTCTGACTATAACAATCCACCTTTTCTACCACTAACAGTGTGAGATTGAATTTTGGTTGTTTTCTCAATGCAATAGTACAAAATATAAGTAAAGATGATAAAATGATGACAAATAACGATAGAAAATAATAAAAATAAAAAAACACCAACAATTATCATAGATGACATATATCATACAATCTACCCAAAAGAGTAATTTACACTGAGATAAAAAACAATTACGAAGTTTTTCTTCTTTTTTTTTCCTTTCGCCCTTAAATCAATAAGCCTAATTTAATTATTGCTGATTTAACAATTGCTAGATTTCCACCGGTCACTTTTTCCCTGACCAAGAAACCCCCTAAAGAAACCTTTTATAACTTCTGTTAAAATTTAGGACGAAATACGTTGAAGCAATCATCAAGAACGGGTCCAAAACCCGTCCTAGACGCTCCCAAATCCCACGCCCGGGCGTCCTTCTTCCGCAAAATACCCGAGGTAGCTGATGGTTGCCGCCACGGGCGTTCTGCGCTGTTTCTTCATTCATATTCCTCCTCCCTCCCGGGTTCCAGACTCAACACTCAGGCTTTATGAGGACTGTATGAATGGATTCCAGCTGAACCACTTTCTCGTGTTCTTCACACCCTCACAAACAAAAGGGTTGGAGCGTGTACGTCGAGTACTTGAATGGACGAGACAAACCGGTGGACAAATCACAGTCTCAGTTCCACAAAGTTAGAGCTACTGCTAAATTATTGTTTCACTGGAAGCCAGTCAGACAATATTTGTGGGCATTGTTGTAGTCTCCTCTCTACTCATGGTTACATACCGTGAGTATATTTAGCTTTATGGTTACATACTCATGGTTACATGCAGCATTCCAATTGACACACCAGAGCATGGGTGTTGACTATATTTAGCAAAGATTTTGAAGGGTATCCATGGAAGTGTCCAAATATGAGGTTTGAGTCAAATGCCAATTTCTTTTTTTTAAACCATTCAATGGGATGATCATCTTTATGCTTCACAACAACTTCAATTATCTCATGATTCAGATTTGGATCAACCCATAAAATTTGTCCGCTTCAGCCTGCTATGACTTGTCTGCACTTGACTGCAAATCTTCCACACCGATCGCGTAGGGTGGACTACAGTTTTATAAACATTGTTTTATTAAATAAAAAATAGACTCTTAAAGACAGACTTAAATTTTAGAAAAAAATTCCAATTAAACGAGGATAAATTATAATAATTTAATTATTATTTTATTTTTGTTATATTTTGATTAGTTAAATCGCTCACTTTTCATCGTAATCTAACTTTTGACTCATATTTTATTAATAAGAAAACATAACTTTAAAATTATCTTCTCTCCTTGAAAATAACCTTTTTACTTCCCACTTATTTTCCGTCATTTGAGTTGACCGCAACGTTGAGGGTTTTTGACAGGTCTGTGGATCGAATCTTTTTCTTTGTTTGGGTTGGACCTGATCCATATTTCTTTGCAAAATGTTTTAACAAACCAAATTCAACCTTTAAGTTAGAATATTTAAAATAATTTATGATTTTCTCTTTTTGTAATTACGATGACGGGTAATTTCGAAAATAAAAATTCTCTTTTGGATGAAAAACACATTATAAATAATATAGTGCTGTCGTCAAGATTGAAGGAGTGGAAGGCTTCGTTGTTATGTGATTGATTGTCTGGAGTTGTACTTGATAATAACAAAAAAAAAAAACTTTAATACTATGACAACTAAATACAATAATATTTATTACTCTCCAAAGTAAGGAGGATAATTTGATAAAATGTGGATAGAGCACCATAAAACTTTGAAGGACCTAGTTTAAACTGGGGATCAACCTCTACAAAGGAGTTGAGCTTCACCTCTTGACTACATGCAATATCAAATCACGCTTACATTTCAATGTGTAGTAGGCTATCCTCTCGTAGAGATCTTTATTTTTCAAGCGCAATAAGTGGTTAATTGTAAGGAAAATGAAAGGTAGAAACAGAACTTTATTCTTCGGGCCTTTGTCATCATTCACACTCCCTTGATGGTTAGCCAATACTCACCATTTCCACAACTACCAGCGTTCACAAGTCTTCTTGAAAGATGGGAACAACAGTGCTCGTTGCTTTTTCACGGAGTTGCAGTCCACGCTTCCCACTATACCCTGTACAAATTTCAAAAGCTGTATAATGGCCACAAGGAATATATATTGGCGACTGCTTTTTTTCTTCTCGAGCTCAAAACGACAACCTCTAACCCACTTTTACCCCATATAATCTTCTGGGATGCCTCTCAACTTCTCAAGCTCACAAACTAGTTGCCCAATAAAGAGTTGGAGCTCTAGTCACAGAAAAATGTAAGAGGCAGACACCGAATATCTTATCCGATTTTTTGCAGTGGACAAAATCGGATGATTTGATGAGCAGCTTGTCCTCTTTGTATAAGTTCTACTGGTCCCAGTCAGCACCATGTTTCTGATAAAACAACATTCCTTCTCCAAATCTTGCTGCCATGATTGACCGACGTCACATCGAGCACCGTAGAACTGCACCAGATGCAGCACAAATTCGAAGTAAGGAATACCCAGCATATAGAATCCTATGCAAGAATGCCCAATACCACTCAATGAACCCAATCAACAATTTTCTCTTGAGTGGTAATTTTATAGACGCGATTATACCTCATGGCAATGACTGACCTTTTTTTTTTTCAAACGATAAATAGGATTTATAATCACTATAAAGTTAAGGTTTTTTTTTCTGTAGTCAATCTCCTTTGACTATCATTTCATCAGTACACAACTACTGTTTTTTTTAATATGTTTCTTTTTATTAAAAAAACTATTGGTTACTGAATTTGGCACGGAGGATGACAGATATACAAGATTTGTGAGGTTGTCTAGTCAAAATTCCATTTTTATTCTCAAATTTCTTTCCATCCTCTCTATTTTATAGCTTCCTGAACCAAATTTACTATCTACTCTTATTAATTAAATGAAACTCAATATTGAGGCATGAAATTAAAAATAGAAGAATCAGTTAATTAAAATACAATAAAAAATTTAAAAATATAATTAAAATACTTACCATAGGTTAGGATCTCGCTAACGTTAATTCATACTTCGTGTAGTACAAATTTTGTTAACCTTAATTTCTTAAAAAAATAATAAAAATATATTTCATGACACGATATCTTGTCTAGTGAGAGATTAGCTTTGATAAAAAGTAAAAGATTTAACCGATTAAAATATAATAAAATAAAAAATAAATATAAGGAGGCTTAAATGACGAATTACATTATTTGTAACAAGCCCTAGCCGTCTTCTCTCCTTGTCGTCTTCTCTCTCTAGTCGATCTCTCTCTACTTTCTTTGTCAACCACACTCTCTCTACCTTGGGAATTGCTTAGCTAAGTGTTTTTGCCGAAGAAGAAAATAGTAATCTCAACTAAAACATGCAAATAGTGTAGATTTATACATCATGATCATGTTTCATGTTTTGTTTGATGTTTTAGACTATCTACATGCTTGTTATGATGTTCTATGCTTATGTAGCTTGTTAAATTTTTTTTATGTTAATTCTTGTTTAGAATCTATGTAAATACATTTTAAATGTAATTCTAATGATTTAAATATGTTTTATAATCAAATTGTGGAAAAAGAATGAGTTTATGATGTGTTCACCATGGTTTTGCATGTCTTCTTCAAAATAATATCATAAAAAAGTAGGTTAAATCATATTAGATTAAAAACCTGCTATAACCTTTCTTAATATTTAAAGAGCATGAAAATCATATTTTTGTTTGATAAAAATTGAACTTAAAATGAAAAAGATCAAGAATTTCAAAATTTAAAAACCTAGAACAATGCCACGACATTCATTCACTGCAATCTCAGTGTCGTGGCACTAGTTATCAGAAATAGAAAGAAAACAAGTGTGGACACAGCTCTGTGACACTCGTTTACTATGATTTCAGTGCTACGACACTCATTTAGAAAGGTTTCTGACCCGAGGCTCAGCGTCATGACACTCAAGAAATCGGGATCTAAGTATCATGGCACTTGTGCCCTAACCCTAATTTTTTGTTATTTTTCATAATTTTACTCGATGTATGTTATGTTTATGATTATATAACAACTGATGATGTTTGTACAATGTTTTTAACATGTTATTGACATATGTAATGTGTTGCATGAACATCATGTGTGACATATTATATCATATAGACATAGATAGACTAGTCTCGATTATAATACATGCTAATTATTATCGAGAATAGTAACAATTTGGGTAGCTAAGACTCGGAGCTTGTCAACAAGCTAATCAAGTCCGTATTTAGTCGTTATTTGAGGAATTTTATGATTCTCTGTTTTATCTGATTAATCGGATCTTTATCCTTTAATTTTTATGTTAAATCAACATGTCATATGCTTTACAAAACATATGTGCTTGAGTACTAGTTTTTAGTTTTCTTTGGGTACCAAGGTACATCAGTTTAACCAGTTCAGAACATGTTACGCCGGAGGGTGTGACTCATCTTCCTTAAGCAAGGAGCGTTACCCAACACCCTAGACCATTATCTTGACAATGCTCTTGATCACTTGCAGTTTACCATAAGGGATTCGTAGATTGCTTGTGATTTTTCCTAGTTCGAACTAGTCATGAGTTAGTTTGAGTGAGTTTGAGATAGACTAGTTTTTATGCCATGAATATGGGGCCTAAATGGTCGTATAAGCATGTTATGGTTGGTGAGTATACTTGACATGCAAATGATAGCTTTAGTTATGTTATAACAGAGCATAAGTTATCAGTGCATACATGAGGTATACAAATTTTTTATGTATTAGTGAGGGTTTTAGGGCTAGATCTAAGCCATTATAACATTTAATATTTACTTGAGATTTTTAGGGTATCTTATTCACATGCATCTTACGAATATAGGACTATCGGATTACCCTTATGGGTCCAGCTTGATTTGAGTCAAAGAAGGTTTCAAGACTTATTTAGCTTTCTTGTCTTGATTTCGCCTATAGAGTCATTTTTCGACCTTGAGTCAATTTCGATTTTAGACGGTCTGAATCAGAGCTTTCGGTATATATATATATATATATATATATA
>JAVDBV010070155.1:0-11889 GCA_032619315.1 Piper longum
TCATGACCAGCCAGGCGGTTATACAGTGTGGTTGCTCACTCACTTGCAGGCTATGTTAAACGCTTGTACTCTGATTCTGTTTAATGCATTTTGGTTAAAAAACAAGAAGAATTGATTAGTTATTAGATATAAGGCAATATTATGTTGCATTATGAGCACATTTTAAAAGAACGGAGCCATCGTAGTTACCATACATATAAAATAAAACCAGGCAAAAATGGAAAACCAAAGGTCCAAAAAATATATCAGTGTAATATTTACTTCTTGTCTATTGGTGTTTCTTGTGACATATATCGATGAACCTGTTTTTTGTCGCATAAGCTGGGGTGACCAGTCGCCACATTTTTGTAATATTAGCGGGGTAAATCATCGGTACTTGCAGGTTATAATGAGAAACTATTTCAACTTTCATCCATAAATATTTAACAGATTAGTTTTCATGTTGCAGGATAATGAAATCATGAAGGAGCTGTGTACTCTTATCCTCCAAGTGCTAAATCCCACCTCGTCAATGGCGGCCAATATACAATGCATCCACATACTAGACGTGTATAGGAAAAGCCTCATTCATGGCCAAATCAGAAAGCCAATATCAGATCACGTCCCAAGGGTCTCCACCTTCTTCCGCCTCTTGACCTCCTCAATAAAACCCACCAAGGCCTTGGCTGCACCCAATTCTCTACTACACATTCTATCGGCCACCGAGCTTTCAAGAGCAGGCGTGAGCTTCAAGAGAAGTGAAAAGACCAATCTCAAAGACGTTCATTTCATCCTTCACTCTGGATTGTTTGGGAACAGGGCAACTCTCATTCTCCCTAGTGTTACGGTGGACCGTATAATGACGGTGGTCTTCTTCAACCTCTTGGCATACGAGCGGCTCCACAATGCAGGCGGACGGTGGAGCGAGCTTACACCCTTCTTCTTCCTCATGTCAAGTTTGATGAAATCTGTTGATGATGTTCAGCTTCTTCTGGAGCTTGGAATCATCGAGAAGAACTCAATGTACAGCAACGAGGAGGTGGTCACTCATTTCACTGATCTGTCAAGAGACATACCCTTTTTTTTTTGAACCCTTGTAGTGAAGTGGCAGCCATGGTTGGGGAGATGAACAGTTTTTGCAACTCTAATAGAGCCTTCCAAAAAGCAGCACCTAATTGGAGGCGATACCCCTTTATGTCTGCTCTAATTCTGGCCTTGACTTTAGCTCAGGCGTTTTTTGCCATTTATCCTTACTATAACAAACATTCTTCCAAGATCAATCACCTTCGTCAGATTATTTACGGAATAATTGAAAGTGACCATGTAATTAAGTAGATCCATTTGCCCCATGTTTTGTAAATGAACTCTACTTTCTTCAATTATTCCAATGAAAAAGTAATTGATTAGTTAATTATATCCACATGTGATTTGTCATGAATACGGGGCATTATCTTTCATCAGGTGATTCCATGATGTTAACAGGGGATGCTTAATTTTTAGTATCAGTAATCACCTGCATGTTTGATATGGAATGCATTAATTAATTAGTTCTCGAGTTAGTTTCTTTCATGTATAGAAGACAAGTGATGTAGTGAAAAACATAAAAAAGAACTTCACTGTCTGTTTTATATTTTAATAGTTCAATTGAAGAGGGACCAGAAAATGTGACAAATTAAGTAGGATTTCTTTGGACACATATACGATCAAATAGATTTCTGATTAGCAGCAGAAATCCAAGCAAGCCTTCTGGTAGAAGATGGAACCTGATGATGCTCGGAGTATTTCGCCATTTCAATATTTGCTCCAAAGCAATAGGAAGGAGCCTGCCAGTGGGAGTCCTCAAGGACAGCACCAACTTCAAACGTCATTACATGATTGGAAATCCCTGTCAATTTATAGTTCCGACGATGAAAATTGAAAACCAAGAGAAATTAAACTGATGAGTAAATTAATGAAATAAGATAAATAAGCCCAACTGTATTAGCTGATAACTAATGAAATTACCATCAAAAAAGTCCCAACGGACGGGCCTTCTAGATACCACATCTTCATAATACCAAACGAACTGCAGCTTTTCCCAGGCATTGCATAAGAAACCATCAATGTAGACCTGGCCTAGGTAGTTGGCACCACCGCGGGTAAGCCAGTCCGGCCGGGGGATTCCAACACCGAACTCGATAGTCCGGCAGGTCTCGCCGTCACGGCCAAGGGTGTAGTAGTAGGAGGTGCCATTGTTCCACTCCAAGTCATAGAGGACCTCCCCTAACTGCTTCTGCATGATGTTGAAGTTCCTTCCATTGGGCCAGTCATACCACAGGTCATTCACCACCAGCTTTCCGGTGTCCGTCAGGTTCATGCAGAGGATTGCATGGAACTGTTCCGGCCAAGGTGCCGGTGCCGGATCGTAGCCATGGCAGATGCAGGTAGTGGTGGCCATGAAAAGGAGGAAGGATGAGGCTGCGATTGCCCACCACATACTCTCTGCCTTAAGACCTTGGACAAAGTGTGCGTATTTAAAAATATTTTCACAATTCTTAGAATCAATATATACGTGTATTTAAGTTTTTGTACTTTTTTTCCCAAGCACAATAACTTTTCATGCTTATTATAGGATTTTGACGCATTTACTTATAAATTTTGTAAAGCTTAGGCCCATACTGCATTTTTCGGCTAATCAAGTAATTCATGATCTTGATTTATGAACTGTTGATAACTTGATACTAATGCAGCCGTACGCATGCGTACATAGCATCATAGTTAATAAACTACACCGATCATTGTCTCCTCTGCACACAAATATTGTCGAGCGTAGTGTTACAAATTGAGAGAGCTAGTTCGTGAATATTTAGCATTTGGTTCAGTTTGACTCGACTCGAAACTCGACATTTAAATACTCGAACTCAAACTTAATTCAAACTCGAATCATACGAGCCGAGCTTGAACAAGGTTGTGTTCGACTTGATTATAACTCGAACTCGACTCGATAAAATAATATAATAATATAATTTTTATATTATATTATATTATAATATTATATATATATATATATTAATAAGTTTAATTATAACTAGTTATATTTATTCATTTATAATATTTTAACAAAAAATGATATAATTGAAATGATAGACATTCAAGTCTTTGGCCTCAAAGGCCAATTTTATTTTTTTAATTGAGGTATTTTTGACTTTTAATCGAACCAGGTTTAAGCTCACGAACAAGCTGAATTCGAGCTCATAAAAATTAAACAGTTTAAGCATATTTGAACTCGAACATGTATATTCAAAATTTGAACTTCGAACTATTCGAGTTGAGTATTAACACAAATCGAGTTCTACTCGCTCAATTGTTTATCACCCCTAATCGAGTGTCAGCTAAAGCCGGTGTATCAGGGATAGGTCGTTTGAAAAAAACTTTGTATACACTGAATAATGAATGGTGAATGGTTTCACTTTGGCTCGGTTCAAATCAACTTTAGAGACAATTCAAGTTGCCTTCACAAGCATATCATTAGTTTCCCACAATTCTGAGTTGAGCTAAATTTGAGACCACTCGAAGTCGAACACCACAGTATTCAAGCACGGTATGTTGAGCTGGCGTTTAAATCAGAGTTGGAGCCCCCATAGTTTTGATCTTCAAACTGACCAAGCTTCGGTGAACACAAATATAGCGCCTCTCTATTTCTTCTTCTATTTTGCTCGGAAGGGCCGGCTCGCTCAGATAGAACCCTCCACAAATTACTCAAGGTTAAAACTGCTCCGTTTCTTTCAAAAAAAAAGAAAAAGCTGCTACGCTTGTATACCACTGATACAAATCTCCATTCAGACAATTACCAGTTACGCATAACTATTTGGCAGGATTTAACCTGCATACTGCCGTTGAGTTCACCGAACTCTGCATCTTGCTCTCTCTGACCAAAGAGTGACAAAATCTTGCATTGAGAGGCGAAATTTGAGCATCATTGAAAACAATCACCGATGACACTGGTTACACCAAATATCACAGCATCAATGCAAGCGTCACATTTGGCCCTTACCCCATCCATAATCTCATCATGTTTGTAATATCATTAAGGCAAATGCTTATCTTCGTACCCTCTTCTTCTGCTCTTCCCTTTGTCGCTTCTTTGACAATTACTCATCTTTAGCCTTCAGTGTTTCGTAGGCTTTTTTTTATCTTCGTCCTTGAGCTACTTCTTTTTCATCTGCAATTATTTTATTCAATTTGGATTTGGAGCTCGAACAAATAAAGATACTTGTGAAGAGCAGTAGCAGCGTCTGTGTCATAGCAGAAGATAAAAATAAGAAGCCTTTAAAACAGGAAGAACCATGTCATCAATCACAGCTGCTGGACAAAGGCACGGATTTTGCGTTCACTGGCTTCCATAATAACAGCCCTTTTCTTCTCGAGTAATGGCCTCTTTCTAGGGGTTGGGTTCTTTGGCTTGGAAGCAAATGGTAGTGCTGCTTGCAAAGATTTTGGGACCACCAAAGGATTGAACTTCCTGGGTTTTCTTTCAATACCCTGCGATTTTTGAGAAAAAATTAAAACCCAACCCAGCTAAGAACAAGGTGACAAACACACATCTCATGTGAACAAACACCACCACTCCAAAAGCTAGTGATACCTTGTACAGAGAATCTTTGTTAACCGGAATCTGAAGATTGTTTTCTCTTCTAAGTTCTGCAACTGTCTTCATGCCCTTCCAAGTCTCATCATATGGTTGAAGAGCATTTGTCAACGGATTATAAAATTTGGGCACTTCAAACTGGGCCCCTGCCCTCAAGAATACAATATCACTCATCAGAATCTTGTCCTCAAACGTGCATCGGGCAATACCTTCTCTGATTACTCCACCCTTTTTCTAAGGTCTGTTACCAAGCTCCTCTTTTGCAGCCTTAAAGCAGCTTGAGATATATCTTTCAAAGGTTAAGCGTTTGAGATATATCTTTCACTAATCAAACTTTTCAATTTATTTCCAAATCTTAAGCAGCTTTAATGTGATTTCCGAGAGCTACAATGCATATCCAGACGCAAATGTTATAAAAATGAGGTGACAACTTTTTCCAGGCTGAATAAATCAATTTAGAAAGGAGGATAAATCATTATTATGATGAGCAAAAGAACACAAAATACACAATACGTTCCCAAGAGGGAAGGTATCAAATTTTACCATTTCCATCGCCATAATAATCTTCATCTTCATTTTCACTTTCCCGTGAAAAATCAGAACCTGAAAGAAGATCATCATTATTCTCCTCATCTCCAGAATCCTGATATGAAAAATTAAACAAAGCATCAAGTTCTAAAAAATAATAATAATCAGAGATTGATCCCATTGGAATAATCAAACAGAGTTTAAGTTTCAGTTAATCACCTTACGCCCAACTAATGGTAGAAAAGTTTTTTTTCATTATTGTAATAGAATCATTTGAGGGGAAACAACAGTATAAAAAAAATCATCAAGTGAAGGTAACCAGTTTAAGATGCGATATTACAACGTTAGTCAGTATTTACCAATTACTCATGCCATTTTCTAGGAAGTACCAGTGTCAGCCATCATAAAGTTGGCAAGTACAAGACTACTGAGTCACATTACAGAGTAAAGATTAACACTTTCGCACATCTTGCAAAACTACTTCCACCCAAACAATGAACTTAGCGAAAAGTGGTATACCACCAGAAATAATGTTCTTGCCTAGAAGCATCAAAAATTAAACGTGTATTAGCTCTTAGAGTCTTAGCTCCCATGTTTCCATCAGAATAATTTAGATACGACGTGAAACGAGCAAACAATGATCTAAAGTAAGTCTCTTGGATACAGACACAAATCATAAGGTTTGTGCTTACCTCTAATTCATCTAATTTAGAATCATCAAATGAGATAGCTTTCCTTCTCAGCCTCCCATTGCGATACTCAGTTTGTCCCTTCAACTCAACACTTCCATCCGAAATATTTATAAACCAACTTGTTTTTACAGATTGCAATACATCAACTTCATGAAGTGAAAAAGCATAGTTACCTTTCTTCATTGGAATCTCATTTTCAACTACTTTTGAAATTGGATAAGATGGTCGTTGATGTTTATATAGACAGCATCTTTGTCACATAAAAGATCCCCAAGACCAGCGATAGGAGCATAAAAAAGTTTTTATTTGTCGCAAAGGCCCTTTTTCTTTGCAGCAGATGGCAAAGGACAGGGATCGGGTAAGCTTGTAACACCAGATAAATTGAAGTCGCCAACACCAGCAATATGCACCTTCATACAATAAAAGAAAAGCATGTATGTATAAGTACAATTAAATTTCCAGTGCGAACTTCATTAAATGTGCATAAACTCAAAGAAGTCAAAGTTGCATACCTTAGTGCCCATCTTCATATTGCAGCCATGGAGGTAACCATATAAAGTTATGTTTCTATCACATATTTTCTCTGTATGCAGGCGGGGTAACATCTTCAAAGCGATCAACCAATACATGTGGATGTGAAGCTTGCCATGATAAAGGACGAAGTATTTTCACAGAAATAAATCTAGCAAGATTATGTACCTCACGCTTTGGATACCTGTTTCATCAAAAGAAAAAATAAAATAAAAATACAATTATAATCAAATGCAATCGGCTAGGAGATGGAAGAAAAGTTACTCAAGAACATCGGGAAAAAAAAGACTTACTTTCTGTGAATTAGACCGGAGAGGTAAAATAGTTTAGATCCATCATATATCTCTGTCGAAAAGTGATGTTTAAGGTTCTTTTTTGTCTTTTTCAATTTCGTCACATTCTTGAATTGATCAAGATGAGTAGGCACCCCCATAACTTGAGGAAAACCATGCACTAGCAAAATATTAAGAAACTCAAAGGTTTCCTACCAACAAAAAGAATGGTGTCAATAGTGTCTCCTAAGGGGGGAAGCAATCAATACAAATGAACACACGTGGAAGGACAGCATATTCGTTGAGAACCAACCATTTCAAAACCATAACTTCCATCAATAAGAAGCAAGACATCATCGGCAAACTTTGCGGCGTCAGTCATGCCATTGATGTCGTTTGGACACCCCACAAACTGCAGTCTCCTTTTTTTTTCCTACAACATAAAAATTGCAAAAAACATGCTGGGTTTCAAGAACTTGTCTCCAAATGAATACCAGAAACGGGAAAAAATAACACCATCCAAAACCTGAGGATCGCTACTTAGAATCAATTTGATTGCTTTGTTCATGAAATCATGTTGTTATACACTGTACCATGAAGAAGGAAATCTCATAACTGATTTTGATACAAGTCACAAAGTTATAAACCTGATACAACAGTAACTGGTCCACGAACTTGGATGAGATTATGCTTTGTGTAATGTTTTACTAGGCATTTGATTAACAGAGATTTTCCAACCTGAATAGAGAGGATAAAAAGAAAATCATTCCATTGTGGTTAAGGAGGAAAATGGACACGATCTCACAAATAATTCAAAATATCAGAAAATTTAAGCAGGGAAAAAACACCTTGGGAGGCCCATGCACCACAATCACGAAGGGGGCAGGTTCACCGGTTGAGCGGTCAACGGTAGGAACATGAAGCCTTTTCTGCTCCTTCTCTGTAGCAATTGACTGCAAGCGCTTGGCCTTCACAGAAGAACTAAACGCAAAGGCCTGCCAAAAAAAAAAAAAAAAGCACGTCAATGTTCAAAACCTCCCATCATGTATTGAACTCGCACGGGAGAGTATAAACCCGGCAACCTTTGGATTCTGCTGTTTCTGGTTATCTTCCTTTTTTTTTGGTTCTTAGCAGATGGCCCTGCCTGACGTGTTCAATGGGATTTATGCCCCAGCCAACGAATTCGCCATCTTCATATCAACATCGCAAAACCATGCACCCGAAAGACAGAGAAGAGTCCCCCCCAATCGTGCCAGTTACGAGTTAAATGAATGATTAAAATGTGCTGCAACACGCTACTAACAATACGGAGGTACAAACCCTAATAAGAAGAAGTTTTACCGAATGAGCTATGAACGATTTGATAAGGAAACAGCACATGTTATTTATTATTAACTTCATAAGTATAAAAAAAATTGGATAGATAGTTAACTAATTAGTTAATAATGTCATTATTATTATTATTATTATTATTATTATTATTATTATTATTATTGTTATTAATTGTACTAACAGGTAGAATGATACACAAGTCACTCGAGTTGTGGGTTGTTCACGGACCGACGGGTCATCTGAGGAGACGATCATGGATTCCTCCTTCCAGGGTTCCACCACCACGAGACGAGGAAGAAACATCGAAAGGTCACTCCTTGGCTAGTTGGACTGCTTGCTGCCTCCTCCTCCTTCCATTGATCGCCGACTTCTTCCAATTTCCACTCTCTTTTCTTCTTCTTCTTCTCCTTCTTCTCTTCGTCGGATTCTTCGCTGCAAGTCGGATTGGATGCGTTGAAATTGATCGGAAGCGGCGCTTCTGTTGTTGTTTGGGTTGCGGGCGGGCGGCGGGATGGCCTCCGACGGAGAAGACGATGCCGATGCCGTCCTCAGCGACGTGGAGGAGGAGGACGATCCGCCCCCGCCCGGTTTCCCGCCGGAAGGGCTGGCCGTCCCCGCCGATCGCCACCGGGAGGCCCTGGCCAAGCTGGAGCGGGAGCGGGCGGCGCGGGAGGCGGCGGAGGCGGCGAGGACCGACATGCAGGCAGCCTTCAATCGCCTCAAGGGGCTGGCGCACGAGGCGATCAGGAAGCGGGACGAGGCGGCCAGGGAGAGGGATGAGGCGGTTGGGGCCAACGAGAAGCTGTCGGCCGAGCTGTCGGAGGTGGCGAGGACGAGGGAGGAGGTCGAGAAGCATAGGGACGAGGCTTCGCGGGCTGCGGAGGAGGCGGTGAAGGCGAGTGATTCGTCCAGGGCGGAGATCGAGTCCGGCGCGCAGTTGCTGGTGAGGGGGATCGATAGCATTACCAGGAAGGTTTCAGACTTCAAGACTTTCCCCAGCGGGCTTCCGAGGTCCAGCAAGTTCACTGGCTTGCCGGCCATTGCCCATGGTGTGATCAAAAGGTCGAACGAGATTGTGGAGGAGCTGCTCAGGCAGCTTGACATGGCGACCAAGTCTGGGAATGAAGCTCGGGAGCAGATGGATCACCGGAATTATGAGATTGCCATCGAGGTCTCGCAGCTGGAAGCAACAATTAGTGGCTTGCGAGGCGACCTCGCCAAGAAAACTGCCGATGTCGATCGCTTGGAGAGGTCTATGGCCGAAAAGGATGAGAAGATTTTAGGATTGGAAAAGGAATTCACCGAGAAGGATTTGCAGGATTTTGAAGAGAAGGCAAAAAGTTTGGAATCGAAGTTGGAATTGCAGAAGCCTTTGATTATTGACCATTTGAGCGCTGTATCCAAAACCCATAATCAGCTCTGTGAAATAATCAAGGTGCTTCACCCTAATAAGCTGGACCAGGTGGGTTTCACAGAGTCCTTGTTTTTGGCAAATGAGTTAGATATGGAAGAGAATCTGCGAACTTCACTGTCTGGAATGTCTTCTATTTCTGAATTGAGTAACATTATTTTGGATAAAGTGACGGACGAGGTAAAAGATAGGGGCCGAGAAGTAAGGGGACTGAACTTAACAATTGAGCAGTTGGTGAAGGAGAAGAAACACATTGGTTCCTTGCTTAGAGGTGCATTGTCAGGGCACACGCCACTAGGTGAGAAAGCTAAAACAAGTGATGTCTTGCAAATTGCGGAGAACGGCCTGAGGGAGTCGGGATTAGATGTTCGATTTGATGATCTTTTGGCAAAAGGAAAGCAATCAGGCTCCATGGACATGAGGGAAGATGAAGTTTATACTTTGGTAATGACTAGCACGATACTGATAATTGTTGTGACTCATTTTTATGCCCTTCCCAGCTTGAAACATTTTTCTTACATATATATTTCATATTCTTTAGGCTGGTGCATTAGAGAAGATTGTGAAGGCATCGCTGGTTGAAATTGTTGAGCTACAACATCATGTGGAATCTCTAAGGTACTTCTTAAACTTTAGACATCACCTAGCCAATATTTTAAAATTACTTCATATTTAGTTGGATATCTTCCTTGTTGAATTTGTGTCAATACTATGGTAAAATTCCCTTTTAAAGGCTTAAAAAATCATGAATGTAAATCATAAGATAGAATAAGAAAAAAAAAATACTTGCTTTCAGAAATCTGTATAGTATTGGGATAAATAAATGAAAATTCTAGCTTGATTACAAATTAAATTACATGAAATTTTTGCTAAGCATCATTAATATTGGAAGGGAGTCTGTGGAAGACGGGGATTATATTTATAATATCCAAACACACTTTTGTGGGTATTAAAAATTGTCTGATTTTATTTATTAGCAGAAATTTATGGCTACCATCATCATTTCAGAGTTGGGATGTACGAAGTTGTTGATAACTCAATATCATCACTTCTCATTTGATTATGAACCATATGCTTTGATTTATAAAATACGTCCAATACCAATTTACACAATGAATATGTTGAACTTATGTTGACAGAGATTTGCATGAGGGGCAACAGTTCCTTTTAACGTTTATTTGGATGAAATTTATTGGAGTTTGTGATTAATAATTTACTTTTCTAGTGCATATTTGCTGCTGCCCAAGGGTCATGGAGCAAATGTTATATTTAACTATTTTGTTGCAGTGGTGGCTTTCTTGTTTTCACTCAAATCATTTGATTAAGTCCCAAAATGAGTGCAAGTTAACAATTAGTACAGTTATTGTCTTCACCATTGCAATAGAAAATTTGTCATAACACTTTTGTGATGTGACACATTCTTTAGAGAGTTAGAATCCTAATTAATCATTTATTACATATAATTTTCATGTAGCTTCCAAAGTGTTTTTTGTTCTTTCCATCTATTAATTTAGCTATTGTTTTTACTCATTAGGGCAGAAATTGACTTGCATAAAGCACATATGGAGGTTCAATCAAAAGAGATAAACCAAAAGAAGCAGTACATCAAGGAACTTGAAGAGAAGGAGCGGGCAGCTAATGAAAGTGTACTGTTTCCTCCCAGCGCTTTTGTTTAAATATTTTGTTGCTCAAGTTTGCTGAGATTGTTGTGATGGATGATTGGGAGCATGGTTTTGAATAATTGCCTATCATGCTTGGATTATCAGCAAGATCCGAATTAATAATTCAAATGATTAAAATTCTGTCAATATAGTTTGATCACAATATATTACAGTTTCCATTAGTACCCAACATACTGTATAAAGGATGTCATAAAAGGCTTGTGAAAATTTATTGAAGAAAGGAAGAAAGTATGGGGAGGACAAAAATGGCTTTTAACAAATTTATGGAATGTGACTTGCTAAAATTGAATCGGTAATTAATGGTCATATTATCTGTGTAATTCTAGTTTTCATTTCCACAAATGGTACGGATTAATGATGACAGAAAAATAATGGTGATATGAGTCAACGTTTCTCATAAAGCTCAGAAGCAAACGTTATAGGCTTTTACATGAAGTTGTGAAAATTGCATTTTTGTAATAGTATTTTCAGCTATTTATGTATCAATTTTCTTGGCAATTACTTGCGTATGTTAGTCCGTCCCTCTTGCAAAGCATTAAATATCGCTTCCAGTATCTAATTCAACTGTTTGGAACTTTTTGGTTTTAGGTTGAAGGTCTCATGATGGACATTGCTGCAGCTGAGGAAGAAATTTCTAGATGGAAGTTGGCAGCAGAGCAAGAAGCGGCAGCAGGAAAAGCTGTTCAGGAAGAATTTTCAGCTCAGGTATTGTTAGTGCCTTTTACCTGAACACCTGCAGCAGTGATAATTGCTGTGGTTCCAACTTACCCTTGCCACATCGACAAACATTGCTGACGGGGGGGGGGGGGGGGGGGGGGGGGGGGGGGGGGGGGGG
>JAVDBV010070164.1:0-13253 GCA_032619315.1 Piper longum
ATATATATATATATATATATATATATATATATATATATATATATTATTGCATATACCATAGGTGGACCACACTAGGCCCACTAATTGTCAGACAACCATATCTTGCCATGTGGCAAGATCTGAGTGGTACACAGTAAGCCCTACCCACCCATTTTTTAGGAATTTCTCTTCCACCTCAAACACTGCTGCCACTTCAGTTCACCACCGGCAAGACTTCAACCACCTGACATGTACGATCTGGACCCATACCATCACCACCACTCGTACTGCCACAGTCACAGCTAACGATGGTGTTTGGATCGTCGATTTCTCACCTCTACCGCTGCCTTTCAAGTTCCGGTGAGCCACCTCTGGTGAGGCTAACCAACTAGACAGCTTGCCCTTATTGAAACCTTCCATTTGAGACCAGCTATAATTCACCCGCACACCAACCTGAAAATGCTATCGGCAACCGAACCGTTCTTTAATTTACTTAATTCGATTAAGTTGACTCAGATCTAACCTCAGTGTCTATAGATGGTGATAAAAGCATTCAACATATGGATGAGATGCTTAAATTCTAACGTTATTATAGATGTATGCTATGATATGTCATCACGTATAAAGCAAACCAAACAAGTGAAAAGTTTAAAGAAAATAACAATTTTTAAAACAAAACGGATAGAGTCTCCCTTAAAAGTGCAACAAAGACCACCCTATCAACAACAAACTATATATAACAACAAGAATAATAATAATAATAATAATAATAATAATAATAATAATAATAATAATAAAATAAATAAAAAATGTAGCAAAAAAATGACATTTCCTCTCTACATTTCAATTATCATCACTTTTGATCTTCTTAGTTGAGTTTAGACTCCATTGCTCAACTTGTTCATTTTTATTTACAATTTTCAATCGCATGCAAAATATTTTATCAATTCACAGAATTAATATTTAATTCTCATCATTCACAGCAATTCATCATTCAACATTATAAATTTTATATGTCATGTACATATATACATCGTACATTACCGCTACTCCTCAGTTCTGACAGTGCTCAGTCGTCAAGATTCTCACCTACATAGATAATAGAAAAAAATGTCAGTGACGAGTATTATTTGACCAAAAATAACTAATAATAAATTGACACAAGAGAGCTGACTCTCCTATTAAATGAAAACACTCTTATTCTTCTTCATAAAATCTCTCATACGGGCACAAATTAGGAGCCGTCAGCCTCAATTCGAGTACAGTGGCCGAATACTCTCAAACATGCGCCTTCATTACCCTTTGAAACTATACGTCTAGACCTGCAGTACCCATAATCCTTCACACTTCTCCAATTATGAGGAACTCAAAGGTGAAGTTATAAAGATCCCTTGGGAATGGAACGAACACTCACCAAATCCAGAGACCGCTTTAGCTAGCACGCGCCCACTCTATAGCACGGTTGTCAGTTTTTCCTTGTCTCACATCTCACTGAAACTTGAAAAAATTACATGTACATAAGCCTGAGTAGGGATTGTAATATAATAGGCCTGAAGGCATCGTGATCTGGATCTGATTTTTCGAAAACAAACTCAAACGATGTCATCCTCGAAGGTTATTAATCCGAAATTTTGTGCGACTAAATGACCTATGTGGATTGAGATACAATAAATTCACCACTCGACATGTCTGCTTACATGTTAAAAATAAAATATGATAGAGCAGAGAAATAAAACTATAAGTGTGTTCTAAATGAACATTGTATAAGCTCCAATCGTGTCCACGTGCCTTTGCGATTAATTTGTATTTTGTACCTACACATCAAAACTAAAAGCTAGCACCCGCTAGCATGCTTTCATACATAGCTTATATCACATACACATCAAGACACACATCATCAAAAACAACACATCAATCCATATTAGATTTTTTAGGCTATGTTGCATTTAATTAACATTACATGCTTAATTTACTTAATTAGTTCTTTAGCATTTATTTTAGTACAATTCAATCACGCAATTCATTTTTATTTATAGTATAAATATTTATCACATTAATCATCAAATCTTAGCATATTGTGCTAATAATTATGACTTTTAAGTAATTAAGTTGGAGTTAATTATACCTCACGTCGTCGGTAATCGACGACGGCTCGGGTTTGTTGTGCTGTTAGTGACTCAAATTGGGCACCCGACGACGTATAAAGTTCTGTCGGGTTTGACAGGATGAATTCAGTGAAAGATCTGGTAAATTTCAGCAAATTCGGTTTTTTGGCTTTTTCCAATGGCTTTTCAGCGGTTCTTCGGCGACCTTTCCTAAAAGGCAATCGTGGCTATAGTTCATCACAGGCTCGGCGAGCTCAACTCAATAGTGGTGTGGTGTGAGCAGTAGCAGTGATGATGATGATGATTGTTTGTGGCAGAGTCAACTCAGTCGGGGATCGATCAGCTTGTTTGATTGACTCTTAGCTAGCCTCAGTGGCGATCCTCAGTATGGGAGAAAGGTCGGAGGTTGAATGGAGAGAGCATTGGTGGCATGGTGGCAGCAGAGCGGAGTGGACGACAACAAATCAACTCCGGAATGAACGGTGCTGGGGTGTCAACATGCATGGCGCTGGGGTGCAACATCGAGGCATTGAGGGGTCATGGAGGTGGGGAAAAGCTCAGCAACGGCCCGACGGTGATCAGCGGAGTCTATTGGTAGTGGTGCGACACCTGGAGGGCATCAACAATGAGGATGGGGGTGGTGTCGGGGTTTAGGGGAGGAAAGGGTCATGATGAAGGTTAGGTGGCAATCTAGTAAATAAAACTTAACTCGACTCCGACTCGAACAAAAAATAATAACTAACTTGTAATAAATTTTTAAAAAATCTATAAAAATGGGAGAAAATCTCATAAAATATAAAACACACCAAAACATCAAAATTATATGTTCTATAATTAATAACCCACCCATACTTCTATACAATGTGTCTTAATGCGTTATTCGGTCTAAAAATAATTATACGATCAAATACATAAAAAAATAACTACATACAGTCATATACTCTGATAACTCATTTCTCATCATCTTTCTTACATTGTCATCATATACGTGGGTACATTGGACCCTCATCACTCATAACGCGTGGCTGACCTCAACTCAGCACGCAGGCCATGAAAGTGACTCGACTCAAACCGTTGATTAAACCTACTGGTTCGCTAATGTAAAATTAAGACTCAAACCACAGGTTCTCAACTCTAAAGAAGCAAGGCGTCTTTGCCCATCTGCAAAGAGAAGGGCTACGTTGATCAACTAAAGCGATTTTCTTCTTTTTTTAGAAAGCCCCACAACTAGCTATCTTATAGGAGACAACTAATACAAGCAAGCCTACTCAACTAATCTCACTCATAAGTATAGCCTGTTTGCAACTTAAAAAAAAAGACAACTACTAGACTAGACTAGTAGTTGAGTGCTCCTTGTTCTTCGGATCTTGACCGGGTCCGAGCTTCCCAAGCTCTATGCTGTTGGGGAACTCTACAAGGGTCTAACCACCTTCTTTATTTACTATATTTGAGTCTTTGGGGTACTTTTGGATTATATTCCGCGCCAAGGATTTGTGCTTGTGGGCTGGGGTGAATATAGGAGACCAGCGGATCTGGTAGTCGACAATCGTTCGGACTTGGTAAAGGTTGTCGCGGCACCTATAGTAGGACAGAGGACTAATTGCATGCCCGCGGACTGATTTACGATGTCTTTGTTGCTGACGTTCATCAAGCAAGCCACGTAGATTGGCGAGGGCCTTTTTCGGCTAATGAGACCTCGATCCCGAAGCTTTCGGAGTATCTTTCTTATAGGCGCCTCTATCTGTACGGGGAATTCGCTGCTGAAAGATCCTGCCCAGTGTCCCCCTCCTCCCCCCGCCGCCTTCCGACCGGCATTCCAAACCCAGACTAAATTGTGACTTTCCAAAAATGCTTGCCGAAAATCAAACTAAGAAAGAAGGTCCATATTCCTTTGTAGTTGGTCAAACCAACGATTCTCTTCTCAAATAGAGAGTCTTTCTTTTTCTAGTCACACTTCTATAAATGCAATGAAAGAACCATCCCTTCCTCTTTCTTTGTCCAGTCAAGTAGAAAAAATAAAAAATGAGACCCCGCCCTTCTTTACCACTTTAGGGGGTGGGGGTGAAGGGGGGTTTACATACAACAGGGACAAAGTGGTTTATGATTTCATCTCAGAGACATTCTTATCATTTGGTAGATCCAAGTCCATGGCCTATTTCGGGTTCACTCGGAGCTTTAGCAACAACTTATATCAGTAACAGTAATGTAAGCATGAGAGTTTTTGGTAGTACCGGTGAACCAGATGGCCGCGGCAAGGGAATCTGGGATGGAGGACTCATAGATCTCTCTAGATCTGGCAAAAGCGAAACACCCCCTAACATCATTCGAATGGAGGCTGACTGTTGAGCCCACTCAAGCCTTGTGGAGCGGACCTTGTGGGTTCGAGCTGGAGCTACCATAGCTTATGGTTAGAGCAATGGGAGATGGCTCCAGCAGAGAGAACTGTAAGGTAACGAGCGCTCCGCCCACTTACTCTCTTCTCTTTACCACGCAATAGGTCAGCGAAGCGTGGGCGGTTTTTTATAATGAGTGTTGATTAAGATTAGCGGCCGGTGTCAATGCATGTCAAGCCTGGCGTGAAGGTTCTCGTTTTGAAGAAGCATGCCCAGTATACCAGCCCTAATCCTCATCGTGACTTTGATCGCCACCGGCGATGTCACCACACTTGGTAGTGATTTCATCATTTTTGGCGGTTTTTCAGCGGCCATTTTCGGGCCAACCGGAGGATGGACACCAGAACCCACCACCCCAGATACGTTTCCTGCTCGATGATTGACATTTTGAGACCAGCCCTACTGACCATCGCCACCAGAATCATTGATGGGGACTCCACCTACCCGACAATGAGTTTAGTGTATTTCTGACCGTTTTTTGGCCAACTGGTAACCATACACAATCAGTCACCACCTCCAACACTTTCCCCATGCCATCCTCTGTCGATAGTGATCAATGGCATCCCTCACCGCCTGTTGTTGGCATTTTTTGGCGACGAACACTGGTGGCCCGTTGGGCCCATTTGCCCGTGTCAACATCTGCGTGTCTGCAGCAAGTTCATGTCCACCCAGCCCTATTTACACCCATGATCATGTTCGCCTATATGCTAGCCCGTGTTCGTGTCCACTAAGTCCAATCCAGCCAGTTGACTCAATTGAGTAACCTCACTTTGATTTGATTTACTTGCCCAAGTTGACTCGGTTTTCTATTTTTGTCCATTTTTGCCCATTTTCACATTATCTGGCATATTTTGATGTTTTGTGTATTTTTATTTATTTATTATTTATTCATAAATTTATTTATGTATTTACTTACTTGCTTGTGATGTGTCGATATTTACTCACGTTTAGTTTTATATTTTGTTACTGTTATTTATTTTATATTGTTATTTGTTGTTTATTACTTCTCTTCATATTATTCGCCCGCTATCATTTTTAGTTTTGTTCTTTTACTTATTTGACTTATTTTATTATTTTATTGCTTGCATGTGCCTCGTTTTATGTGCCAATCTTTGTCATTTATTTCCTTTGCATTATATATTCTTTGTGATGTTATTGTTAATGTGAGCTACACCATGACCATGCATTATATAGAGTTGTCTGTTTTTTGCTTAAAGTGGGTTGTGACGCCACACTGAGTGCATGGACTACAAGTCTATTAGGACCGTTTAAAGTTTATTGCTTATTCTATTATGAATTTAATATTTAGATCGTAAGATGTGTTAAGTGGTTATTTTATCGAACCTCACTTAATACATACTATTTAGACTCCGTGATTAATAACCCTAAAGGTGAGATCTCTCGTATTATTTTCGAACATAGATTCACCTCACGTTGTCTTCGGACCTATTTATATGATTCACTTTTCAACCCAATATATAGTTTTTATCAAGTTTTCAATGAGTCAAGAGTTGGTAAATTTGACTTTGCGTATATAATGAGCGAGCGCATACACAAATCATAATAGACTCTGGATTAGTAAGATGGTTGTTTTATTCCCAATGGATCTTAACATTTCTACGTTTTGAAATTCCTCATACCCGAAGAGACGTGGAGTAAACAAGTGCAATTGTGTGAAGCACATGTGTAGATTTGTAGTTTCAAAAAGTATCAAAGATGAATTCCTAAGTGTATTCAGTTATTATGCTCTTGGCCAGGAGTTTTATGGAGGTTTTGAGAGGGCTTAAAATATGCATTTTTTTCCAAAAGTGGGATTAGTTATTGCCGATAGTGGCATAATACCTATTCAGTTCAGGATGCCATCGAGTTTGCAGCTTGATGACTCTTTAGTAGATAATACCCTTTGAATGTTTTTATGAAATTTATATACAGCTTTTCTTCCCTTGTGAAAATTAGTTACCACTTGCTGGTTTGTATAAATTACTTTTTAGACTAATGACATTCATTTTTATATTATATTATATTATATATATATATATATATATATATATATATAAGTCTTGTTCCTATGTATTAGGTTAGTTTTGATAGAAGGATAGATAAATGTTATACGCATTTGTACTTAGTACCGTTATTTTCTTTTATGCTTTTATTCATGCTCAATATATTTTCATATATATATTTAATAATGTCTTCCATTCTTGAGACACTAAGAAGGTTATATCGATCTATTTATTATTTGAATTTTAAAAATTAATTGATTAAGATATGACTCGATTCAATCGTAAAAGTTTTAATTTTATTCGTAGGTGAACCATAATCGGGGTATTATAGGAATATATTAAAATATATATTGGAACATAATGATTAAGTTACATTTCAAGTCATCAAAATATATATAGTGGTCAGGATTCCAAAAAAATAAATATGTCAGCTTCAATTTTTTTTTAAATGTTTGCGTTGAAGAAAAGAACATTCGAGCTGGTCCCGTCTGGTCCGGGCAATCTTTAGCCAAGCGTTTGGGAAATATTATTTATCAACCCTATCTAGTTGAGTACAGGCTAGCTAGCAGCTAACTTCCAATGAACCGTTCATATATAACAGCTTCTTCGATGGACTACATACGTCCTACAGACGTCGCACTAAAGTTCAAATAACCTCGCAAGATATACTTGTTAAAAGGGCTGTAATCCAATAAGAGAACCATATCCCAAAAAGATACGCGACAATGAGAAAACACCATGCGCCGCCACCTATTAATTTCGTTTTTTCCTTTTCATTCTTTGTTGTTAGGAGTGAGGACAAACGAGAAGACAGCTTAGCTAGCATTGCCTGTGCTACATCTGTCCAGGAGTAACTAGCTAATTTGTTAAGATATTCCTTGAGAAGATAACTATTATGGGGGCATCTTGATAGTTTATGTGCATGTACATGTAAACTGTAAGATTGAACATATTGTGTTAGCTAAAATGTCTGCAGAACATACTCATACTGATGAAACAGATTGGAAGTAGTACTGCATGGTGCTAATACACGGATCATTCATAATTATATATCTTGTCTTACGAGAACCCAATATACAACTGCAAACCGACAAAGAATATTTATCATGAGCTTATATGAGAACTAATGCTCATGATTCCTCGTTCAGAAGTTATTTCTTTCATGGATGGTTCCGACAGCCATGTTTGTTGTTTTTCATTTTGTCAATGGTCGACAATATTGTTGACTCACAATTGAAGCTCACAAATCAGAATATACCCTACAATTTGTTTTTGCCGTCATACCCAGCCATTACAGGATTGTTGGAATTGAGGCAAGTTGGACAAGTTAGACAGGGAAGGAATGACTTTGTTTAACTATATGCATGAACTTGACAGCCCTTACTACGAGAGGATTCTCCTACTTTATATTGAGAAACGAATGAGACGAATCAAGTTGTAGATGAGCCACAAAGACATGTACAGGAATTGCAGATCAGATGAACCAGAAGGCCACTTAGGCAGAAAGAATGATTGGGGGTCGTTTGTGGGTTGTGAGGCATCAATCAACTTCATGTGAGTTGATTTCTATCCACGGAGTTACAACTCAAAATAGAGATAAAATTATAAATATTGAGTGGGAAAAAGACCGGGATGCACGAACACATCAATGTTGAGAATATTACACAAAATACATCAAAAAATGCGAGGGAGTTTGCAAACATGCGAATAACAATTTATAATCTATAAAATAAAATACAAAATTAAGATGTACTGTCTGAGGCACGCTAAAAGACATCAACTTTAAAGTAATATTATCGCTCTCATGCATTAGCTAGAGCCTCCCGTGAGTGCAACAATGAAAAGTTCTCCGATTTATAATGTCAAGAACTTTTTCAAATCTTATTTTAAATCCTAAAATAATCTTGTTTTAAGAAATCCAAAAAAATCAAGAAGAAAGAGAAGGAGATGGTAGAGAAGAATTGCAAGTAGAGAGAAAATTTAACTTTAAAAGAAAACGAAATACTTTTGAAAATAACATTTTTTTTAAAAAAAGAGCTCGTCCTTGGAACGTATGTTAGTGTTTTTAAAACACTTAAAAATCAACAATCACTTGTGCAAATTTGCACAAGTAAGTTTGTGAGTTCAGGGTCACAATATGTAAAGGTCGTTTCTTCTTCGTTGTACCAAAACGCCCTTGTTTTGCACAAGTAAGTTTGTGAGTTCAGGGTCACAATATGTAAAGGTCGTTTCTTCTTCGTTGTACCAAAACGCCCTTGTTTTGCACAAGTAAGTTTGTGAGTTCAGGGTCACAATATGTAAAGGTCGTTTCTTCTTCGTTGTACCAAAACGCCCTTGTTTTGCACAAGTAAGTTTGTGAGTTCAGGGTCACAATATGTAAAGGTCGTTTCTTCTTCGTTGTACCAAAACGCCCTTGTTTTGCACAAGTAAGTTTGTGAGTTCAGGGTCACAATATGTAAAGGTCGTTTCTTCTTCGTTGTACCAAAACGCCCTTGTTTTGCACAAGTAAGTTTGTGAGTTCAGGGTCACAATATGTAAAGGTCGTTTCTTCTTCGTTGTACCAAAACGCCCTTGTTTTGCACAAGTAAGTTTGTGAGTTCAGGGTCACAATATGTAAAGGTCGTTTCTTCTTCGTTGTACCAAAACGCCCTTGTTTTGCACAAGTAAGTTTGTGAGTTCAGGGTCACAATATGTAAAGGTCGTTTCTTCTTCGTTGTACCAAAACGCCCTTGTTTTGCACAAGTAAGTTTGTGAGTTCAGGGTCACAATATGTAAAGGTCGTTTCTTCTTCGTTGTACCAAAACGCCCTTGTTTCCAAAACGTCATTGGTTATCTCGTAAAATAAAAAGTATGCCAAGACAAATTAAATTTTCATTGATTTTTACAAAACATAAAATAACAATAAAATCTCTTTTGAATTTAAAGAATTCTCTCCCTCAAAATTCAATTTTCAATAAATTTAATGCACTATAATTAAGTGTTGAATGCACAACGCATAACTTAAAATTGAATTCAAAAGAATCCAAGTTTCAGTCCCAATATTTTATAATGTAGAGTTCTCTACTGTTCGTTTGTGTTTATGGCGTGGTGTTGCAGACCTTGGCCTTTCCAAAAACTTCTTGTATCTTAAAGCTTGCTTGTCATGAAAAATAAAATCCCAATATTTGATAAGCGATGTATTGTTGCACCGCGTGGCTATATAGCACGATGCGCACTGTTTTGACGCACCCAAAAATTTTACAAAAGCAACCAAGTTGAGTGGGGCTAAGGATTGTTTAGCCTCCCGAAGTCTATATATGTACCTAATCTGTTCCACCCCAATTATAAGTTGATGGCCAAAGTGATTATTTTAAAATGGATAATTCAAATTAAAGATGTATAAATTATCCCCACTAATAAATTAAATTTTATCTCCTCTAGAAAGTGTTGCCAATGGGATAAATTCAATTACAAAAACGACCTAATTTTAATAAAAAAAATAAAAAATAAAAAACAAAACACCCCCATCTCCACCATTATTTAGTATGTAGTTAATAATAATATTTATTTATAATTTTAAATGTATTTTGATTAGATAAATGATATTATGTATATTATTGTATTATTTTATCAAGTTAAGTTCGAGTCAAGTTCGAATTATAACCGAGTCAAGTGGAATCAAACACTGCATTATTTAAACTCGATTAATAGGATTCGAGTTCGAGTTCGAGAATTTAAATATTGAGTTTCGAGTCAAATCAAATTGAGCTGAATACCAAATATTCATAAACTAGCTCGTTCAATTAACATCCTAATCCTATCCGACTACACATATCTAACTCCTTGGCTCAACTAGGTCAAGTGGCATGAAATGGATTAAAATTTGCCAGCCCGTTCGTGTAAAAATATACATGTTTACTGTTTAGCATTTGCCTCAACCGGATCAATTGAAGTGGATGTTTAACTAACATGAGTTGACTATAACCTATTCGTGTACACCCTTAACCTATTCCTAAATTACTTACAACTAGCCAAGATATTGCAACTTATATATACATGAATTTTTAATTTTATAGAGAAACTTTCATTAAATAATGAGATATATTATATAATAATTTAATATTTTGGATATAAATTTAGATTGACTCTAACTTTAAAAATAAATTTTAATTAAATGAAAAAATATAATATAATAATTTGATTGATTATTTTTTATTTTTATGGTATTTTGATTGAATAAGTCTCCTATTTTTAATCAAATCGAGCTCTTTTTTATTAATAAGAGTAAATGTATACGAATTAAAGTTTACTAGTTACCATGGAAAAGAATATATATATATATATGTGTGTGTGTGTGTGTGTGTGAACTATAACTAAGAATAAGATGCCAATTTATGCATAATAGACCACCCTTCTCTACTCTCTTATAGCCGGATAGCGTCAGAATGGCATACCCGCCCTTGCGTGGGCTTGTTTTAATAATAGTGTTCAAGTTAAATGTGGCTCTCACCCCATAGTCATGGGCCAAAACAAACTATTGAACCATCATGTTTATGGGCTGTGATCGAACCTTCAAATTGAGAGCTTATTATATTAAATTCTATCCGTAACACTAATTAGACTAATTAATTTGATTCGACTCTACTATTAATAAGTAGAAAACTAAAAAACAATCTCTCAGCAAAAACAAGAGTTTCAATGAATCAAAATACAAAAAAATATAAAAAATAATAAATCTAATTATTACAATTTATTTCCCCATTTAATTAAAGTTTATTTTTAGAATTAGAATCTCTATGTAATTTAATTATTATAATATATCTTATTATTGAATGCAAATTATCTATTAAATTGTAGTCAATCTCTAATATTATTTTCCCTAACACGACAAAAATTAGTGGGTCACTAATTTGTCAATTTCACACTCAAGCATTGTCCTTTCACTATCACAAAGCAACCATGACTAATTCCTGATTCTATCCGGAATCAGAATGTACTAGCCAAATATACATTGGTGTCACCCGATGTGTATTATCAGTTTTGTTCATTCTCTAACTTCAAGGTAGAATCAAAATCTGGAAAAATAAAAAAAAATGGAGAAATAAGAAACTATGATGATAACTCTATTCCATTTTGACAATATTTAACGCTATCTAGGTGATAACTATGATCAAATCTCATCCTCAAAATAGGGGGGTATTCTCTGCCTAATTTTTTTTCGTGCATTTTAACTACTAATTCATCTGGGTCCATAGGTCTGTTTTTCATACAAGGCATGTTGGTAAGGGCATTTATAGTTGTAAGATCCTACTCATACATTTATAGTTGCTCATTGTACAAATAGTCTACTACGACCTGCCTGGCAGCTCATAGAGACTAACTCTATTGTATAATATAACTACAACAATAAAGTTTCATCATATATTAATCAAATAATTAAAATATATACATAACACAATTAATGAAAAATAATAATCCTTAAAAAATATATACATGTATATCAATAAAATTCGACAACCATTCAATGAAGTCCAACAATTTTAGCTCTATTAAAATTACAATTTTTGCTTGAAAGAACTATTGTAACGCATTTGATGTACATGTAAGCTAACTTTGATCTTCCCATATTTTAACTCACGCCATCGAAAAACTTATTGATTTCATGGATAAATATCATTTCTTCCCCTTTAGAAAAGAAATATATATGAGCTTGATTGTAGTGACAACTAGCCTCGGTCAAACCTAATATAATTTTCATGTTAGGTAAGTTTCGAATTTTTCTATGTAGAATCTACTCCTACAAGATATTGATAAGAATAAGGAAATTATTTTATAGCTTGATAGTTGTCTTAAATACTGCCCATTTATATAGTTTGAAAGTGAAAATAAAGAAAAGAAAATCAGAATAATTAATTAGCCTTATCTGAAACATCCCTACGTGCGTAGACTGACTCTCACCAAATAATATTTAAGCAAAATATAATAAAGTCCGATTATATTTGAAAACATTTGTTCGACAACGCAATTATGTTTTAAAACATTGATTATTGCACTTGTTTGGGATCCATGGTCAGGTCCCTACTTGGTGGGTTGGTGAAGGCGTGTATCTATTCCTACTTGTTCATTATTTTTTTCGTAGTTGGAGACCAGCCCCATCTAATTTGATTAGTTCTTCCATCTTTCCATAATATGACAAATTTATTAGGCATTAGGAGTGCACGCTTTCGTCTCCAACAATGTATTACTCTCATTCTCTCTAGCAAGGCATTATACAAGGCTGTAGATCGCCACCATCGTCGCCCTTTAAAATCCAACATTAAACTTTGACAAGTATAATAAATTTTATGGTTGGTCCCTCCGAATTTGAAAGCAATTTGCCCACTATTGTTATGCATCCCTCTACAACCCAGTTCTAAGAGGATGGTATTTATCAGTTTTTTATTGTAATCATTAATTTAACAATGATCCAATAATACTTGGTGGCGCATATATGCAATAAAAGTGATGCTGCCACAAACCAAAAATTTATCAACAAATAACCCGTAAGGACAAGAGGTTGATTCATTCTCTCAAAAGTCAAACGATTCCACATCCACATCTGCAGGGTTGTAACTTTGGTCGAACACTTGACAATCTCAATTTTTTATATTCCTCTTACGCATGCAACACATATATCATTATTAATTAATTTTAGTTCACTTTCGCAAGAAGTTGGTGAACTAAACGCATAGCCATTGCTACATCACCCTGCCGTATCCAAAACAACTTCTCGTGATATATATATATATATATAT
>JAVDBV010070178.1:0-10317 GCA_032619315.1 Piper longum
ATCGAGACCGTCCGAACTCGAAACCGACTCGAGTCCTGAAATTGACTCTGTAGGAGGGAATCGAGGTAAGAAGGCTAAATGGGCCTCGAACACTGAGCTCAATCAAACTGGGCCCACAGGGGCATAAATCGAGTGATCTAAAATTCCTATGATGCATGTAAATGATATACCCATAAAATCCCAAACGGATACTAAACGCCACAACGGCCTAAATCTAGGCCTAAAATCTTAGCTAGCATATACAAACAAATCCGTATACCTAAGTATACACTGATAACTCATGATCTTATTATCTGCACGTCTGGCATAATCAGCCAATATAACATGTTCATATGGCCATCTTGGCCCATAATCATAATCTGAAACTAGTTTGGCTCGATCTTGCTCGAACCAACTCGATACTGGCCCAAATAGGGAAAACTTAAATCGGGTAAAACCCTGACCCAAAAATGGGGTTTTACAACAATCTGATCACTGTGGATGTCTCATCTGGATATCATACTATCATGTTCTGACTCTGTCAATGCGCTTCCCATGAGACTATCGCTAACAGTGTCTGATGGGGATATCTTGCAATATACATCTGGCCCAAGGGTCTCAGGTCAAGACAATGGTTTCAAGAGAGCTAGTCAAGTCAGACCCTATGCCATCTCATCAGAATAACCTCAGCTTTCCTAACTCTCCTCTATTTTGTTGATGCCACTGTAGCTATATCTTGTTCCTCAAACTTCGACCCTACTCAGCTTTGAAAGTTGTGACATGCGGTCGCCAGGCAAGGCTCAAAATCCTTCAAGTAGCTATCCTCATGTGGAGGCAAGAAAACTATTTGGCCATGGCTTAAGTTCTAATTGTTCCACTCGGTTGGTGGTTGAGCAATACACGGATGGCAGTAGTGTGTATTTAGTTGGTGGTTGAGCAATACACGGATGGTGGTAGTGCATCTTGGATGGCAGTTGTGTACCTCAGTTTTGGTGGTTGTGTAACTCTGTCAGTGGTTGTGCACCTTCATCGGTGAAGTTGTACAACACTCTCAGCAGCCGTGCTATCTAGGTGGTGAGGATCTGATCTTGATCACATACATTGTAAATCCACTACTGTCTCTGACATGTCTTCCTTCATTTGTCTATCTCCTTAGAAGTGACTACTAACAACTCAATTTAGGTTGTCCAACCATGTGTGCTTGATCCGGAAGGGTTTGGATCATGGTGGTGACACGCACCATGGTGAACTTATGCTGAACCCACATTAATCTCCTGAAATCTGGAGTGGCTACTTCTCGCAGTGCTGACTGGCCCTCAAATGAGAGTCACTGATCTGATGCCTCATTTGTGGTGAAATCTCGCCAAATATCTGATCTTGTAGGCAATGATGTTCTCGATCTTTTCCTTGTCATATTGAGACCTCAGTTTGGCAAAGAAGCCAAAAAATGCTACTGGGACGGATATAAACTAATAGAAGAGGGGGATGTGGTGAAGTGCCCTGTGAGATCCCTCAATTTAGTCCCACATCTAATACCTACTGGGCTAAGATCCTATTTATAAAAAATGACTTGGGTTAACTATAAAAAATGCCTCATTAGTTCTTTAACTTGGGTTAACTATATTAAAGAAATGACTTAGGCCCATTATGTTACACTTTGGGCCGGGTCATTACAAATGGTTCAGAGCCAACCTGGTTCCGTATTAAATAGTGGGCTGGAGTAGAGACATTGGATAAGCTTCCGGTCACAGACCAAAAGGTCATGGGCTGGGGCTAGTAACGGGCCAAGTGTAGGGTCGTTAGCTAGGCTGCCGGTCACGGACCAAAAAGATCGTGGGCTGGAGCTAGTAATGGGCCAAGTGTAGGGACGTTGGCTAGGCTGCCGGTCACGGACCAAAAAGATTGTGGGCTGGGGCTAGTAATGGGCCAAGTGTAAGAATTTCAGGGACGAAATTTCCTAAGGTGGGTGGATTGTAAGATCCCTCAATTTAGTCCCACATCTAGTACCTACTGGGCTGAGATTCTGTTTATAAGTGAGAATGGACTATAGATCTTTAACTTGGGTTAACTATTTTAAAGAAATGACTTAAACAAACCACAACATGCCCTGCTCACATCTAACTGAACAAACAGTCTGGTAGCATGATAAAAATATATAGAAATGACTAGTCAGCTAAACTGAGACAAGTTCCACATATTTTTTATCAAGTCTTGAATACACTGTTATGCAACTAACTTATGAAAAAAAAATCTGTATGTAAAGAAAATAGACAAAAACATACATTCCAGCTTTTCTTGGAGAAATCTTTGCACACACATCACCTATGATAGTATCTTTCATCTTAATCAACCGAGAGTGGCTCTGATACCAAAACTGTAACACCCCAAATCCGGTTGACGCTTGCGAACCAAACTGAAATGTCACGAGCCCCGATTGAACCCAACTTGTGCGAATCTAATCTCGGTATCTTACGATGAAGATACGATTCGATATATGCATGGATGAATGCTCAAAACCATAACATGCTACTATATGGATGACATGAATATCAATTCACACACCAACAACAATTACCATAAAATCAATAAAAATTCCAAAATAAAACGGACATAATCTCCCCTAAAACTGCAATTAGGGGCCACCTTGTCAAAACAACGTATACAAACATATATACATATATAAAGTATCTGCATTCACCCAAAATTCTAATATATTATATACATCAATCACTCTGAATCTTGGGTCTCCACCCACCTGTGCATTCTGTTCACATTGCACATTAGATCATCATGTTTTGCATTTCCTCACATCAGTTTCAATATAATAAAATCATAAACAAAATATTAAACATTTAATCATCCAACTTTTGTGTGCAAGAGACATCACTACTCATCCGTCCAAGTTGGTGCATCCATCTCATACTCGTCACCTATATATATTATAAAAATGCGTCAGTAACAAGTGTTACTGGTCCAAAACGATAACTTGACGAACTGCTCATATTGCCACAATTCGAGATTTCTATCACCTACTGATTTGTTTGATCCTTCTCTAATCTCGAATTGTGGAAATAGTGATAGTACCCAGACTGGAGTATTACAAAACCTTGGGGCTTCTATCTGTCCACTGTCATTTCCTCCAGATCCACTACCTTCTATACCTCTTCCTGCTTGAAGTGGTGTGACCGGTTGATTTGTTGTAGAAGTGGTCCCCTAATGTAGCGATCGAGGAGGGGGTGGTAGCGAAGGGCCCATGGGAACTGTTGGCTCTTCTCGTACCTCATCATCCATAGCTAATTTCTCCTCTCTTTATGCTACGACGAAAGCTAATTGTCATAGTTGTAAAACCTGTGACCCGAGTTAGGATTTTATACACTAAACCAGTCGGTTCGACTGTTATTTTTATTATAGTCCATTTCAGAACACACGAACCCAGCCAAGGCCCGTAATGTGTTATGAACCATGAGACTCATGTGTGTCCAAGTATATGATGATAACATTAGTAAGACAACAGCAGAATAAGTTATCAGAATATATGAGAGTACGCCTATATTTTGATTTATTTATTTTAGTATTAGATTATAGAATTATTTTCAACCCAAATAATCTATTATGATGCTTTATAGGTAGTTTGGGTGGGTTATTAGTTATAAAGCATATCATTGTGATGTTATGGTGCATATTATGTTTTATGGGGATTTTCCCCTATAAATTAGCGGGCTGCTCCAATCCCGAGGGATCCCGACATCTCCCTTTTTGAGTTCCTCACACCTAGAGAAACGTGGACGTTTACGAGTACTATTTAGTGTAGTGCATGTTCGGACTTGTAGTTCAAAGGTTACTAAAGGCAACTACTTGATTGTACTCAGTCTTCGTGCTCAAGGCCAGGAGAATTATCTACGTAAGGAGAAGGCTTATGATATACATGCAGTCCCAAGGGACAGAAAATGAAATTAGAAAATGTCGAGAGAGGCATCAGTAGCAACAAATCAATCACTTTAGTTAGGGATGCTACCGGTTCTGTAGCCCAGTGGCTCCTCAGCAAATGAAATTAATTCAGTAGCAGCAAAGCAGTCAATTCACGATGCTATCGGGTCTGCAGCGCAGTGGCTCCTCAGTAGATGCCCGTACGAGTGTTCACGAGAAGGATAGAAATGCATTTATTCAAAATGAGAGTTAGCTTTCATTTGCCATCTTGTTATGTAGTTTTATTTTTGCACTAGAAACACTCGTTACTTAGGCGTTTTTATAATATATGTAGGTAAGCAGCACAAGTTGGATGCGCCAGCTTGGACGGAGGAGCAGTGATGTCTCTTGCACACACACACACACGCATGCCAACCGAATGTTTGATTTATCTATTTTGATTTTTTTGTTATCATTTTATGAAAATGAAATACTTATAATTAAGACCTTGGTATATAGAAATGGATAAAGGTGTAAATCTGCAAATGTTCAAAAGATTGTCAAGGGTGGTCTCAAAAGATTGGGCGTCGAGTGAGGAAGCTATATGGGCTGATTGTCGGTGGTGTCCAGCCAGTGGCTGGCCGAAAATGATAGAAAATGCTGTCAAGAAAGTGTGAGTTGCTGCAGCGATCGCGACCATGGTGGAGATCGATGTCAGTCTCAAATGGAAGATCTCGGTGAGGGGAAGCTGTTGGGGTGGTCAGCTTTGTCGGAGGGCACTCACCGACACCAAAAAATGGCCTAAAAGGTGGACGGTGGCGACAAAAGTTGACTTGAAAAACATCATTGCCTTTGGTGACTATGGCGGCGCTGGTGGCGATGGTGGGTACGGACCAATAACCAGCAGGTAGGTGGCTCAGTTGTACCGATCTCGGGGACGAAAAAGGGTCGGGGTCTCATCGGGGGCAAGCCAAAGTGACCATGGCACTAAGGTGAAAATCTTCAAAATTGTGGGAAATCTCAATAAATCAACATGGTGAAGAGAGAGTTGATGTGGATGGCTCATATCTTGCCACGTGACATGATCTAAATGTCCAACAATCTTGACCTTGTGGGGCCCACCTATGAGTACATGCAATATGTATATGGATGGAAAGGTTGGGTTGAGACTGTCGAAAGTCGAAAAGGACTTGAGTCCTAAAAGTTAGTTTATAAGCGAGAATCGAGGAAAGAAAGCTAAATTAGTGTTGAACCTTGAATTGAATCTGGTGAAAATCTACGACACAATGAAGCTGGGCCCATAGGGGAACAATTTGGTGATCCAAAATCCCTATAATGTATACAAATGAGATACCCTAAAATACAAAACAGATACTAAACACTGCAAGGGCCTAAATCTTGGCGTAAAACCCTAGCTAGCTCATTCAAATGATCTATATACCTCGCATATAAATAAGTTGTAATGACCCACCATTTTTCACAATAGTGTGGGCCTACCTGGCCGGGTGTTACTAAAAATATAATTTATATTAAAGCAAATAAGTCTAACTCATTAAAATAAATTAAGTTGCTGACAAGACATTAAAGAGTTGTCCCACAACCTTAGACCGTTTCCCACAACCACATTTATAACACAAGAAAATAAAAAGAGAAATCTGCTCATTGTCCATTCGCCACCTGAGTTGATAGAAGAACCACCCAGTCTTCCTTTATACTCTAGTTTCCAAGCTACTAACCTGCGGAGGCAATTCCGCGTTAGTGATTAAAACACTAAGGCCGTATAATTAAATAAAACAAGTCAATAAAGTCCCTCTCACTATCTATATTCCAAGCTATTGGGTCCATTCCAACAAGTCCATTACCGGCTGATAGTTCATGCCACCATACCCATTGGTCGACCGATGGATCCAGCCACCGTGTCTATTATCGGCTGATGGGTGCTGCCACCAAGTCCGGTTGTTGACCGATCGATCCTGCCACCGTGTCCATTTGTTGATCGATGGATCCAGCCACCGTGTCTATTATTTATTTTGAAGGGTACGGTCCATGTCAGACTGAGTCAATTCCTTGACCCCAGTTGCACTCGATGCATGGTGGTCGAATCTGGGCTCAGGCCGACCAGACTGCCCACAAGGAAAAATACAACATTTTAAATAATTATATGAACCTGGTTAATTTGTATGAGTTCCTGCGACTACGACCGACGATCCTAATCTAAACAAGCACATAAAATTATACACAAGTATAATTTTAGTCGTGTAGAAGATGCATGCAACTACATGATTTATATATGCCATCTTAACCAATTAATTTCTCAACTGGACATTATTATTATTGTTCAATAGGATTCGTCCATCTGATTTACTTTAATCGCTAGTTCTAAGCCGATTAAATTATTGCTTGTTTATCATGAGAGTATTTTATTAATTATGGAAAATTAAGGTACTTATTAATTTTACCACATAACCTATAACCCATTAGGTTTATTATTTTTTTAATGTTTTATTACGAGTTTGTATTATTTTTAACTCAACCGTGTCGAGTCAACCCATATTTACAAAACTGCCATCTCCATCTTCCTCCCCAAACGCTCTCTTTCTTTCAAAATAGAGCTGTGAGTTGGACTGTTTTCCGATGCACCATACATCGAAGGCAAGCCACCAATGGCCAAGCCACCCTCTCCAATCAACTCACCTCCATACCAAGACGACCCAGTTTCTGGCCTGCAGCACCACCCAACCTTTCCCCTCCTTTCTGCACAACGACCCAACACAAGGAGAAAAGAAACCCATGCCGTTGCTGGTTGCAACGCCATGAGTTTGTGACCCCCTTGCCATGGTGCTGCTTCTGCAAGTCAGCAGGTCGTGCTGCCTTCTTGGCATGCAATTTTCAATGGAAATTTAATCTATCTACACTCCTCATGCACAAGGATGTTGATGCAACAATTTGGACAGAGGGTGCTCATGATCTCTTGCAACAGCCTTCACTTACAATCCATGGACGGATTTCCAGTTTTTATTTCAGTTTAGTTCTTTCCTTTCTTGTTGACTTTAGACTTTAGTTCCATGATTATCAAATCAGATATATGTATGCATGAAAACTAAGAAAAAGAAGAAAGGAAAAATACCCGATCAAGGAGGAAGCCAGCGTCCGTCAGAAGGAGAACAATATGAATGACGCCCCCCCCCTTTTCTATATAATGAAATGACGGCTAAGGTATAAGAAATCATACTTCGACCATGCATTTCCCTCAGCCGGGTAAACGGATAATTAGTACAGTTCACTTAACTGGTTTAAACGGTTAAATAGAATGGTTCACTTAACCGGTGAAACGGATAAATAATATGGTTCACTTAACTAGTTAACCAATACTTAACCAGTTAAATAATACCTTACACTTAACCGGGAAATTAATAATTAAACGGGTGGTGGGTAGATAATAAAAATGGAAATATTAATTTTGCAAAGTTCGATCCTACTGCATCGTTTATTTTTTTCCGGGTCTTTACATAAGTCATGCTTTTATCATCTGCATGTTGGGAATACTCCATCACCATAACTTGTTCACATGGCCATCTAGGCCCATACCCATATTCTAAAAATTGTTTTGGCTCAAGCTCACTCGAACTTACTCGAGACTGGCACGAACTAAGAAAACTACAATCGGGCAAAACCCTAACCTGAACCTAGTTTTACAACCTCTCCTCCTTATAAAAGTTTTTTCCTCGGAATTTCTCACATCAACTACATTTAGAGGAGTCAATTGAAAATGTAATCTTGTTGGCAATCTGGTAGCTCTCCCTCTAAAGCTAGCTGCACATGGCCCAAACGGACCAACATGATGCTAGAACTTTGAACACTGACGAAGCTCACTAGCTCCTTAATAATCTGGCTGGACAGACTAGACGCGATCGAATCATCTGGCGAAACATGTCATACATGATGAAATCATCTGACTAGACAAGCTCCTATGGTCACTGTAAATTATGGGGACTGAAATGCAATGAGTACTGCCAGAATAAGTCAAGCTTCTATTCACCCCTAAGGGTTTCCTTTGTGGTCAACTAGGCACTCTAGAGTACTGCAACATACTAGTATGAGCAACATTAGAAAAAACTATGACGGGTGCAAGGTATGCGGCCTAACATCTACTCATTACTCCCTAATTGTCATCGAAGTGACAGGTCAACTATGTGTACCCTCAAGGCATTCTGTTCCAAGTCCTATGGCTATAATAGTGTGTCCTGCGAGTCCTGCTACCATATAATTGACTCTAGTACCAAATAAAGGTTTAGACTAATGGATCGTATGATTCACTATCTCCAGTCTATGTCAAACACTCAGGTATCCTTGTAAGAGGTACTCGGCTCCTCACCAGGTCCTAGCTAACTCGGTCCTCAGTAAAATATCTCATTCTGTTCCATAATCGAACAAGGAGAACTGTTATGACTCTACTGCATGCTATTGCCTTCATGACTATCTATACAACCACTAACTACTGCTGAAGGGGGCTCTCTATGATGGAATCATGGCGAGAACACATATACATGTACATGTATCAAGGAGTATCAAAGCATACTCTACATGGAATTGTAGTATTTGCATCTCGTCGGTGACACATGAACTAGTCAATGTCTGCTCATCTCCACTATCTGGGTAAACTGGTAGTAAGACTAGTATATCTAGAAGAGTGAGTGAAAATGCTCAACTATGTCTGGTGTAACAACCCGCCATTTTTCAATTATTTAATTGGGCCTAAATGGCCAGGTGTTACTTAAACAAACTACTAAGTTGCAGAATTATAACAATTTAACAACAATGTATAAAATTGGTTCCCACTGTCTAGGACCGTTTTCCAGTAGCCACACATATTTCTCAATAAAAATTAAAAGGGAGTCTTCATATTTATCTTTCTCCATGCTCTGCTTGTCAATGGCTTTTCCCACCTAATTTCGTATCTGCACACCTGTGGAGGCAATTCTGCGTTAGTGATTACAACACTAAGTAGTATAATAGATAAAACAAGTCAAGTACATTCCACTAGTTTTCTATGTTCATTTTAATATGCGGTGGAGCGATGCCGCTATACTTAAAACAATGCGGAGGAGGCATCCGCAGTGATCCGCACACACCGGTCGTAACCTTTTTTTTATGGGGAGGCTACCACTACCATGGTGGTGTCACCCGGACTCGAACCGAAGACCTTCAATGTGATTCCCGGACTCAAACCAGAGACTTTCGGTGTGATTCCCGGACTTGAACCGGAAACCTTCAGTGTGATTCTCAAACTCAAACCAGAGACCTTCAGTGTGATTCCCACACCCCAACCGGGGACCTACAATATGATTCCCACACCCCATTTGTGGGGAAACTCTCACTACCCATTGTAGTGCCAGTGTCTCGCACACCCCGGCCGTAGCCTTTTTGTGGGGAGGCAATCACTCCACTCTAGTATGATGAAGGAATCGTTGTGCCTCGCTCACCCCGGCCATAGCCATTTTATGGGGCAGCTATCAATACTCCCAAACAATTTGATGCATTACACAATTTACGCATATAATACGGCCCCATGTCAGACTGAGTCAATTCTTTGACCCCGTTTGCATTCGGTGCATGGTGGTGGAATCTGGGCTCAGGCCGACTTAGGCTACCATAAAGGAAAATACGACGTTCTACCCATTATACGTACCTGACTTATGATTTTGTCCGACTGTGATCTGATAACCCTAATGTGAGTGAAAGTATAAAATTATACATTAGTATAATTTTATTTGCATGAACCTACATGCAACTACATGAGTAATATACTATCAATTTTAAATGATATAATTAGCTCTTGTTAGACTTCATTATTTATTAAAATTTCAGCAAGTCTAATGATAATTTATTATCCCAATTATGATCCCCCATTTATTAGTTAATAATTTAATTATTAACCATGCCCAATACGTCATTAGTATTAGCATATTCTTTACTGATTAGCATTATATTTTAACTCGACCGTTCGAGTCAACCCATAATTACCAAAACTGCCATTCCACTTCCCGGATGTCTTTCTCTTCCCCACACCATCTTCTTCGCATCAAAACCAGCATGTCTTCTTTTCCTTCCACCCAATTTCAGATCCCATCTTCTGTCTACCCTGGTGATCCGATTGGAAACCCCTAAAGATCCAATCTTTATCGCTGCTATCTCAGGGATACTCACATTGCACCCCACATGGAGACCTTGCTTTCACCATTCATGGTGGCTGACCAGCAGCCATGGCAACCATGTTCTGCACCACCAAGGTGATCGAACCAGCAGCCAAGGCAACAAATCTGCACCACCCAAAGGCGGCCAACCAGCAGCCAAGGCAACCCCGACCTGGCCACCCAAAAGTGACTCCCAACCTGGCCAAGACGTCTCTGTTTTCTGGCCAGCAGCACCACC
>JAVDBV010070187.1:0-17286 GCA_032619315.1 Piper longum
CCCCCCCCCCCCCCCCCCTCTTCGCATCCCTCGCCACCCTTGCCCCGTCACATCCCTTGCTGCTAGCCATCGCTGCCCTGTCACCCCCCTCCCCCTACCTCATTCCTCGCCGTTTCCACGCCGCATTCCAAAATCGACCGATTTGAACCGATTCTGGAATAGGTTGATTCACGGGCCGATTCGAGTTGAAATCGATTCATATGTTTTTTTTTAACCTAATCGCTATCGATCCAAATTAAATCGGCTGATTTTTGCAACGTTATATGAATTTGATTTGATTGGATGTGCTAAAGCCCGTTTACAAGGCCAAAACCCCCCCTAATCTCCTTCTTTCTCACTACATAATTAAAATTTCTAATACAATTAGTAAATCAACATAAAAATTTATATTGAATAATATAATAACTAATAAATCAAGATATATAGTAAACCCCCTTTCTTCTCAGTGTTTGACTCCTCCTCCCCAAGCAAAATCTTCCCCAAATTACATCAATTTCTGCTTCGATTCTTACTCTTTGCAGAACATTTCGCTCTTCCGAAGTTGTTTGCATCGATTTGGTGACCAAAGATCGAATCTTTCTTCGTTTTTTCTCGGCCAGGTTCGTAGCAGCCACGATGATCCTCGACACCACGGGGCTGGAGTCGTTTGCGCCGTTCAAGATCTCGGCGACGGAGATGTCGACGGCGACCGCGGGCCGTTCTCAGCGCCGTCGTTTCAGTTGCCGGTCACCGACAATGTGCGTGGTTTGTTGGTGGTTTTGACTCTGTGCTTGTTGCAATGTTGCTTAGAGTTTGAGGTATTGTTCAACTTCTGATGAGGGCAATGTACTGGAAGTGTTCTTCTTTAGCGGTCATTTGTGTGTTATTTAACCTAATTTTTATGGACGATGTTGATTTTGCTGATCAGTTCTGGCATCTTTCATGAGGTCTCCTTCTTCATTACGATGTTTGCGTTTATGTAACCATTACTATTTTAGTTTTAGCGGTGGTCTGATAACATGTTCAAGTGATGAAATTTGAATTTGTTTTTGCTGTGCTGTTGGTTATGGATTGTGTTTGAGTTTGGCTTTTGTTTTGACTTGGATTGACAATGGTGAAAATGTTGCAGTGTATGCTGTTTTGTATAGATTTTGTGGACTTGTTGGAAGTTCCGATTTGCTGTTTTTTGTATGAGTGTTAGCCTGAGCTTCCTTAAGGTCCTCTGTAAGACTATTGATGCAACTATTGCCATTCCAGTTTTATGATATGCTGATGTCCTGTATTTTGAGTTTACATATGTTAGTGATGGATTAATTGGAAATTTGGGGTGCAAAGATTTCGTGACTCAAAAAATGAACGTTGAGATGAATCCTTTGAGACAAATAGTTTTGATTTTTCAGCATTTATGTGATTTGTTGGATGTATTAACTTCCTAGTTCTTGTAATAAAATTTGTTTACTGATATTTGTTATATCTTATATTTCGATGGCTTTTATCTTGTGACAATTGAATATTGATTAACTATGTTTTCTTGGTGCATTTGAGAACAAAAAAGACTGATCAATTTTGAACAAACTCCGGCTGGCCTTCAAGACCATTGCTAGCAGAATCAACCCTTATCATATTTTCACTTTTTCTAGGCTGTTGCTTATCATTTATTGATGTTGCTTATCATTTTTTTTGCAGCATCCCAATCTGTGAAAAAAATCATATAGATAAATCCGTACATGCTTGGTCTATGGCTGGTGGGGCAGCAGCTTGGCAATTCTGGCATAGAAATTTGGGTATCAAGGTCATTCAAGCGCTTTATCCTTCATATTGTTATTCTGTTTATTTTGTTTTTCTTATTTATATCTAGTTACACACAGTAATTCAGATTCATATTTGTTAGTTAATTTTGGGTGGATGATTGGCTTTTTCAGCTGGCTTTCCCTTTTGTTTTACAGTGTCGGTTGCATGAGTGGGCAAACAAAAGAAGGATTTCTGTTACCTGTGCCTCAAAGCTTCAGCATTTCCCGACCATGCTACCTGGCCCATCTCCGGCCTCCGCCGTAGAATATTATGCCAGGCCGCCCTGCCTCTGGCCACGGCTCCGTCTTCTACCAATGGGAAAGGTTCCTCGGTCTCTCTTTTTCTTCTTTCCCCTCTATTATTGTTGTTTTTGTTGTTGATCGTTCTGCATTACTCGCATTCCTGGTGGTTATAGGTAAATATGAACTCGAAATTTATAGGAGTTTGATTTTTTTTTTTGGAGGTTCAGGGGTTCTATTATCGCCAGTAGGCACAATATATATTGTTACTTCTGACATTTTGTCCAAAAATATGGGAATTCAAAGTGGTTCATCATTCCAATCCAAAGTTTTTGTTGATGGAGAAAGTAGATGGAAGAAGAAATAGGTTAAAAAAAGGTCTTTCTTTTTTTTTTATATGCTTATCTATGGTCTGAGTTACTGACAGTTGTTGACTATTTATTTGCACATTGAATGGTTTATAGCGATTGCATTGAATGGGAATTTGAACCCACTAACAATGAATTCGCTAGCATCAAATAAAAAGAAGCACAAGGATTGTGCTTCAATTAAATTCTAAACTCCTTAAACCCTGAATTAAGGATTAGTAGGTAGCAATTTTGCAATGGTACTGTGACAATATGCCTTTTTAAATTTTTTTGGAGGCAATCGCTCATAGGAAACGTTTGAAACACGCCACCGGCATTGTTCAACATTTCTGCGCAGGGATTTCAAAATCATTATTGACTCTCTTACATCTCTCTAATTTTCTATAAACAAATATTTTATCACATTTAGTAGCTAATATCAAGTGTTATGCCTAAGTGAGAAGCAGCCTTCTATATTGAGGATACCCTACTTGCTCCCACCCACCTCATTCAATCTCTCCGGCACTAGTTCTGTAATCCTTCACTAGGCAATCTACTCGATCTACCTATCTTAAAGGCGCTAGTTCAAGTACTCAAAGATATGTGTGGATTACTACGTCTATGTGTGAGAAATTGTTCTTCTCATCATTTTTTTACATTTGATAAAAAGACATCTTAATAAAAAGAAGGCAAAAATATTTGTTGCATGTGTTCATGTGATTTGTTTATATTCTAAACAGCGTTAATTGTTTGATCAGCAAAATCATTTTCTTTTTTTCGCTGTTACAGGCAAACAATGATGGCATTAATGTTATTTAATTTTAGGCTTCATCCAGGTTTCCTTACTTTTTATTTTTCATAGTTTGCAATTTTTATTGTGTATATATCATTCTGTAATACTCCTCATCCTTCTTCATTTCCGGTACATCCTAAGATCGTTCTATTATTTTTTTTACCTCACAATTTGTTAACGGCACATAGTTTATTCTCATGATAATCATGCATACACACACACTCTCTCTCTCTCTCTCTCTCTCTCTCTCTCTCTCTTTTTCGCTCTCTCTTATTATCTTTCTTTTTTGTTTGGCTCCCTTTTTTGAATTGTTCTTATATCAATTTCGTTCACATGCCGTTTAGCACTCTTCACCAAGCTAGGTGAGAAATGTTATTCACTTCCATGTTTGTTGTGACAATTGTACTCTGAAGCTTTTGTTGGCAAAATAGTTTACAAAATCCAACTTTTCTTTATTTGTAGTTGAGAGTAGAGCTTTTGCCATCATTATGATTCATTAATTACTTTATCATATTTTACTCTTTCATAGATATACATACATGCTCTTATGTGATGCTCATGTATATTTATTTTACTAACCAAGTCCAGGGCTGAGTTAATTTTATTTTATTTTGTTAAGTTTTAGTTTGTGTTTGTATCAGTATTTGTTGCTAACTTTGGCAAAAAAGTACGACAACTAGAGGTATAGGGCTCACATTGTTTAGTATATGGCTTAATCAATGTTTCGATGTATTTTTTTTTGTGATTTGTGTTTTTTCATGTATATCATTCTATATTATTTCTCATCGTTTATTTTATTTGTTTTGAAATAAACATACTATCTTCTAGATCAAAAGTTATGGCTTTTGCCTTAATATTTTAGTGCAGCATAGAATCTTTTTATCATTTTCTTTTTGCCTACAATCTTTTAAAATTTCACTATCTCATCATGAGAGCATCACTATCACGTCTCTCTCTCTCTCTTTCTCTCTCTCTCTTTCTTCATTTTGCTCCCCTGTCTTGCATGTTCTTACATTATATTGAGTACTATTGAGTACTGTTCTTTGACCTAGTTAAGAAAGGTTATTAATTTTGTATTTAATGAGTTTTTTTTCACGTTAATATTTGAAACCTATCTTAGCAAAATAATTTAAATAATTTTTTTTTCTTTATTCGTAATTAAAACTTAAAGTTTTTTCGTAAAATTTTGAAAGAGTTGAAGGCAGGAGCTTGTGCCTTTTTTATGATTCATTAATTAATTTGTCATCTCCACCATTCTACTAATTTCACAGTGTTAGGTCTACTATACATAGTAATATATAATTTTTTAATATAATGCTTATATTTACTTAATAACAAAATTACGTGCAGATTCATGAATTTTTTTAAATTTTTGTGAAATTATTAGTATGTGTTTATTTAAAAAAATTTCTTATCGAAGGAGCTTTGAGTGTTTTTATCTTCATTAATATTCCATTTATCAATTCAGGATTTACTACAAAAAGCCTTAAGATAAAACTCAGGAAATTGTCTTTTCAAGTTGCGATGTATATATAATGAATGGTGTAGTCCCTACAAAAAAAGGGTTGTATGAGGTACTATTGTAAGCTAGGAAGCATGGTATAGGTGGTGATATAGGAGGGGATGGTTTTCAGTTTATAATCACGAAAAGAAAATATTAAATATTGAAGAAAAAAATGAGCTTATATGTCGCTAAAATGGTTAGCTCCGAACGTTGTAGAGAGACTACTTAGATTTGCTACCAGTAGTGCTATATCCAATGGTATTTTGAGATCTTGACGAATCGTATAAAATTGTGTACCATCATCTGAATGCAAAAATTGCACGTTATTTTTTTCCCCACGTATAGGATAATTATTTAAAATCAAGTTGAAAGCATTGGTACTATGTCGTAAATATTATTTATTCCCTCGACAACCATGTTCCCTCGACAACCTTCTAGAGTATGCGCACAACAAAATTATTATTTGCTATGTTCCTCTTATGGGAGATCTGTTGTGGACTAACTATTTATCCGAGAGGATTGATGAATCATTCGTTAGAACTGAAAATGGGAGTCTTGAAGATTTTATATCAAGGGTTTTGTTGACGCCGAGGACATTTTTCAAGGTTGAAAAATATTAGACATTGGTCTTACCTATTTTGGGTACGGTTTAAATTTATAAAATTTAATTTTTTAATATGTAAATATTCAATTAATAATATAAAATTTTTTAATAGCTATCTTTTGCAGTTCGGGGCAACTTATACCATGTTGCTCCCACCATGATGCTACATTTTACAAATTGATTTACTTATAAGCTTGTTATAAAAATGAAATACAGAGAAAGGTGGTTTTTACCTGGGTGAAGGACTTTTCTGTTGGTAATTGCAAGAGAATGTCCAAAATCTCCTTTTGCATATACAAAATCAGACCGCTACAAAATATTAAAACAAAATTAGTAAAAGTATCATTGAATGTACGATGCACATTGAAATCATTGAATGCACGATGCACATTAACAATTTAGTTATACAAAAATATTTATATAAAAAACTTAAAAATAATAGTATCTTGACCTGCAAAGATGTCATGGATGGATCTGCGTCATTGACTTCCAAACGACAGATGACATCATTGAATGCACGATACACCTCGTTTGGCTACAAAATTAGTTCCAATCAAACATAAGCAATATGAAATTGTTAAAAAAATCATAAAGGTATATAAGTTAAAAAAGAACATACAATGGTAAAGTTGGAGCGATAACGAGTTTGAGGATTAAGCATATATGCTGCAACATGAAAAGGATGACAAAATTGATTCGCCCATCTCTTGGTGATGATATCAACAAATAACTTGTATCGCTCTACTTTCATGTCGTGGACCTCTTTTATTTTTTCGATAATCATTTGCATTGCATCAGTTATAGTTCTTCTCCAAACAATGTAAGAGGTTTTTTTTGGTTGTTATTGAAGAATAGTATTGATCAAGAAACAGTTTGTCACAATTTTATTATGTTATTTACAGATTTCTTAAGAGTACCAAGTGCTAACAAGTTAGAATTGAAAAACAATGCGACATAAAAGTGGCACTTGGTGCATATTTTGCACAATTTTTCAAAATTGCCATTGCCATTGGCATTGAGATTATTATACACTCATTGACAGGCCGCATAGCTGGGTTAATAGTATGAATAAATCAATCCAATACACTCAGGAATATAAAGTTGAAAAAAAAGGAAAAGAGAAACTGTTTCTTACATGGACGTACTTGTTGATGTGTCCATCTTTGTTTGGTTTAGTAATTAGGTCATATTTGTTGCACAACCATTCACCATCAGCATTGTACTTGCAATCATAGCGTCCTTCCTAATAAATTTTGACAAATATGATGACGAAAAAAGATCCCGATATAAAGATGCTTCTTCAATACCCCTAGGAAATCTGAATGTGTCAATTTAATGAAAGTCGAATTTACAGAAATGGACAACTGAGATAATTCATATCTTGCTATATAGCCAATTCATATGATCCAACATGATGCAACAACCTAAAACGACAAACATGCGCAGATTGGCCAAGATGCTTTAAGGGTATCTTGGTTTTGAGTTTTAGTACAAAACAGAAATTTAGCACTGGTTTTTGCATGAGAACTGATGAAGAACTATCAAAGAATATTACCCTCATTAATGGATTTTATATATTTTATAACCATAAATATCATCTTTTCTCATGGTAACTTCCAGGATGTGTATAATGAAATATTCATTAAAACAATTGGCAAACAATGAGATATTTTAAAATCTCATTCCCAAAAGAAACCAACTTTATAATGTTGAGCTGCGTTGTATGTGAAATGATATGATCTATTAACAATGCAGCTAACAAACAAAATAGAAAGATGATAGGGTGAGAGCATACTGGCAATTCCTTTTCCAGAATCCATGTTCTTTGGTCTTCATCTAATTTTAAGGAATGCTCTGGGAATGCTCTGCAAGGATAAAAAAGGAGAACGCATAAGATTTTAACCCAAAGACTACTTTATACCGCATCATAATGCTATTTTTAATATGGGCCACTACCCACTACTTTCTGCCACAACACCACAATGACGTGGGCTAGAAAGGCAAAGGACAAGTAATGCATATCTTCTTTTCTTCGTCCACATAATACTAAGAAGGTCTTGGGTACAAAGATCCTAAACTAGGGTACGTATGATTACAAATGGCAAAGCTTTGATGACTTGATGTCATTCCTAACGCCACTCTTCTTCCTCTCTTCAAGCTTGGGATTGGCAATGCGGTAGCATTGGTGGAGTTAAGTAATGCTTATAAATGTTCAAATATATGTTCAATAGCCACCACACAATCCTAAAATTCTAAAATTTAGATTATTTATTGATATAGCATTAGACGGTGCTTTTAAACTTTCACATTGACGTAACATCTGAAAACAAATATACAACAGCTATAATTACAAGATCAAGAATCTTGTACCTGACCTTATCCAATATCAAGACCAGAAATTTCCACCGACGAATAGTTTTTGTCTTTCCATATTAAAGTGATAAGACTCCAGGCAAGGCCTGTAAGCTGAAAACATATAGATGTAAATGCCAATATGCAAATAAGCACTACTGGAATTATAAATATGAACTTATGTTACATTTAACTAATCATTTGAATATAATTTCCGTTGTTCAAGTTGTTCAATTATATTTTTCGCTGATGGTTTCATCTCTAGCTCCATCATTGTATAATTCCTCCAACTATAATTATACCATTTGACCTAGTTCATGCAAAGCCTTTATGTTGGCTTCTCAGAAATCCTATCAGTTGACAGTCACTATATTTTATGATATATAATTATAATTAAGCAACTCACTTAATGCAAAATTAGAAGTTAGTTTCAAAGGTTACAATGACCAATGATCAAATACACTGTCAATTAATGGGATCTAGTGTGATACTTATGACAACAAACACATTTCTGAAAAGCCAGAACCTTTCTTTGAACAGACTTACAATTCTTCAGTATGAATTAGAACCAAGTACTAGTTTTCGTTTGCAACAAATGCACAGCACAATAAAAGGCTCAAATCCAACACAATCGTGATGTTTCTAACAGGATCAGATACAGAGAATATAGAAGTATCACTTTCTGCTTTTAGGAGATAGTACGCTTTTAACTTTGTCGGATAAATGAATTTCTTGAGCTGTGTACTGGGTAAGTATTAACAATACTTCAAATCTATGTATGTCCATAATTGATGGACCCAGTAGTTTAGACTTAAGCCAATAGCCAAATTACCAATACTACAATGAGATACTTATAAATCTGTATGTTATCATTTGAGAAACAAGTAGGAGCCAAAAAGAAGGCTGATACATACAATAGCAACATGAAATACAAACACAAAAAAGAACTATTCTAACCTGTAGCAAGCTGTTTGCTTCCCCAAGTCTGTAGCCAAGAATCCAGAACATGCATGCCAAATGTAGTAAATATTAATTAGAAACATCTTTGCTGAAAGACTGGTTTTAACTAAGAGCACAACTGATTTGAATTGAACAAAAAATAGAAATAAGGCAAAAGAAGATAAACTTTCGAAAGAACAACATATGAAAAAGATAAAAATGGAAATAGTTTCCCCACTGCTACAGATGGAGCTCTCCCAAGTCCAGCAGTACAATGAACATATGTTACTCTACCATTACGGTTTATGACTTCGTATGACTGGCCAACAACATCAGGTAGCCTCATTCTTAAATCAAATGCATCAAAGTCCCTGCCAGTGTAAGGGTCTAACACGAAGATAAAATACAGTTCCAATGGCAAATATGTTAATAAGCATTACCAAAAATTCCATTGAATTTTAATTTTAAGATAAAAAGAGATGCTGAGCAGCTCATCCATTTATCACCTTATTTCAGCGCAAACATGCTCAATGTCACCACATTCTTTTGCATATTCATGGATGGCTCCTATGTCAACATCGAAGTATCTGTAAAGACTAGGAAAGGAGGTTGACAAATGTTCAATGCTCACCATGAAAAAACAATATGTATACAAGAGCATCAATTGCGAATAAATAAAAATTGGGTTTTTTTTAGGATGGATAGTCAAGGTCCGAATTTTGTTACAGAAAGAATATCGTTTTCACTCCTATATCCCGCAACTTATCAACATCAGCAGGTGACTGTAAACAACAGTATATAGTTAGTGATAAATGAACAAATTATGTTCGAATAAAAATCTAACAGTTACCTGTAGGCATGATCCTACAATCAAGTTTGGGTATATAAAGTCGTAGTTCATACCCAATTCATGCCTATAAGTTAACACTGAGACACATCAGCAAATGGAATTATCAGAACCGCAAACAGTTCAAATTTCTCTATGCTACATTTAAAACAAAAAATGCAGTCAACTTATCAGCACCCATGGCTTGTATCATATTGTCACTATATACCTCAGATTTCTTCTCATCTACCATTTCTGTGACGCTTGCCTCATCACTGGTTAAGGGTCCATATGGCGCCTGAAATTGAAGAAAAAATTATCCCAAGAGCAAAAGAAATGTTCAGAAAAAACATAAACGCCACTAGTTATGAAAGGAACTACTACTTGCTATGAATAAAAAAACTTCACTAGCTTGGCACAAATCTAGGTCAGTTGCATATGGGGCAACATATGTTAAACATAGAGTTTGACAAAAACAAACACCAAATGTTAAAAATCAAAGAACTGCAACTCACTAGATTCAGGCACAAACTTAGGTGAAATCCAGTCGACTATTCCAATGCATACTGAATCTAATATGTTCAAAAGAAATAAAAATTCTTCCGAACCAACCCAACTTGTCCAAGTTTGGGGGGAAGAAAACCCACTAACCATAGCAAAGTCATTAAACAGAGATACAGAAATGGCAATTACTCCAGAAAATTGGCCAGAAAGAAAAAATGCATCTACCGGAGTCACACAGTGTTAGCCTTCCCCAATCCCAAGTTCAACTCAACTTTTATAGAATCAATCGAAATCACAGATTATAAAAAAGATAAGTATACAACAATGGTAAAAATTGTTAATACGAAGGAGATAGGGATCGGATGCGTTTCAATGTGGGTTATTGACTGCGGCAAAGGCAAAGTAGCGCCCCCGCAACAGTGAGTAAGATAATTTGATAGCTATTGAGTATAGATACTCATACTAGTACAAGTACGGACATTACGTAAACTAATATAAAATAAAAAATTAACATAAGTTAAAAATGTTGAACTCAAAAATGAATAAAAAGAGATATATTTTACAAAAATAAAAGTTTAAAAAAATTATTTTAAAATGATCTAATAATTTTGAATTTTGCTACAAAGATGCCTTGCTTCTCTTTTGATTAAAATTTCTAATTATATAAAAAATTAATATTAAATAATATAACATAACATTTGCCCTCTAAACCTCAAATCACGCCAAATCAATCAAAACATCAAATCGACTCATTGAGTGCGAACTGGTGAATCCTCAGCTGAACAGCACTAGTTGGTGAAAGATCCAACACCACAAGTTCGATCACCCTCCAAATTTGCATGGTCAATCTCGTCAACACGTTGGAAATTTTGTCATGTAGGAAGCAGAACGTTGGAATAAATAACGAAAGGGCTTTTCTTTTGAGCTACTTCTGGCAAGGCTACAAGTAGAAGGTAAGAGATTGGTGGGAGGGAAGTGTTGACTTTGGCTTCTACTGTGGTGGTGGTGGTGCGGCTGCGGCGGCGACGGCGGAGTTGGGACAAGGGAGGTGAGGGGTTTAAGGCTTGTGTTGTGTGGGCTTATCCATTTATGCAGTAGGCCCCGCCCCTTATGATGCGGAGTTTATTAATTAGTGGTGAAAATTGTGTTTCAAAAAATTGCTTTTTGGGGTGGATCCCGCCGCCCGTGAACTTCGGGTCTTTATTGGTTTCCATTTTATTTTTTAATTTTAAACGTGTGGGATTTTGGTTTCGCTAATCTTGTTTTAAGTAAACGATGACAGTGACGATGACGGAACAGGATGGAGTTGACGGAGGTGGTGGGGGAGAGCTCGTAGCCGCCACGGTGGTGGCGGCTGGCAGTGGTTGCATCTACGATTTCCGCGCGGACATCTTTGGCCTGCTACTCGAGGTTGTGGCGAACCCGCAGTGGCACGAGTAGCTCCATGCCCATCTCAGCCAGCTGCCTCCCAGGTCGGCGATCTTCTTCTTCCGAAAGATCTTGACGTGTTTTTTTTTTTTTGTTGCGTTAATGGAAGTTCTGATTTCTTGATTCGTGGAATCTGTTGTGTGATCTTGTCGTTGTTGGTGGTACTGTTCTTAGAATCTTTTGCTTGTTTTTGTGGTTAATTACGGATTGTTGTTAGTGCTTAATCTTGTTGTTCTCTAGTCATGGAGTTGATGTGTACATACAGAGAGTAGAAGATGTTGTGCATCATCAGCTTCTGGCGGACGCTAAAGATCTGGAGAAGAGATCTGCCTTCTAGGTTCGCTTTGTTGAGGTATTTTCTTAGTATGCTTGTGTAGGAGTTTAGATTGCCAAATTCGAAGGGTCTACTTTGTTAAGAAAGTTTTGAACTCAACAACTAAACTTTCCACTAGTTGAAAAAAGGGTTTACTGTTTGTAAAAAGATGGCAATTTATATAAAAGAGGCTGGTTACTGATAACTGTGTAAAAATATTATTATTTTTTTCATTTCATGTTAATTTTTGTCATATTTTGAGTCATTTATACTTCAATTTTATTAGTTTAATAGTCTATTAGATATTAACAATAATGCGAGAAATTATTATGATTTTAGTGTAAAAAATACTAATTAATATTGTTCTAACAGGTCTAAGAGTTTAGGGACAATCCGGAGCCAAATTGGGCCAAAAAATGTGACCTCGAAATTGTAACCGAAAGCAGAACGCCCAAGTGCTGAGATTTTGAGTGCTCGAGCGCTGACATTTCGGTTAAGGAATTCTTGTAATTGAGAGCTGAGCGCTTGAGTGCTGGATTTTGAGCGCTCGAGTGCTGACGATAGGAAAACTAATTTTTCTGATATTTCTGAAAATTCTGGTAGACCCTATTTAAAATATTCGAGTGGATCGTTTATAACTTGATTAGAGTTTTAAGAGAACAACTCTCAATGGCAAAGCGATGGCACGAAAGACGAGAAGGAACGACGAAGAATTTGGATTAGAAGAAGAATTAGCTTTCTCGAAAAGAGTTTTTCTTATTTTGATTTAGTTTTCTTTGTAATTAAATTATGTCTTTTATATCACATATGAATTTCTTTAGTGTAGTCGAATATTATATAGAGTAAATTTTTTTCTAAGATTTTCAATTAAACATAGTACATGGATTAATAAAGGTTATTAATTTTATTTATGTGATTGTGTTTATAGATCATATATTCTATTCTGTTCATTAATGCTATCATTAGATTGACCACCTACTGTTAGATCTAGAGATTTGATCTTGTCAATAGATAAAAAGATTAGATTTGTCATTGAATAAAATAACATTTGTTCATCTATTTTATGTGATTAATATATGAGATAAAAGATATACTCATATGTCTTAAGTAACTATTAAGGGCAAAAGTTAAAGTATCATTTTGCATATGCAATTTCATAAAGATATAGAAGTTGGGTGCGAGTGATAAGTTCATGTTGAATCGAGAGATTATCATAGATAATTAATTCCCGTGGTTAATGATTCAATTGTATAATTCATAAGTACAAATTATAACTTTAATCATATAGAACACTAAATAAAATTAAAAATCCTAGGTTTGTCGTCTTGAAATTAATATCTCATTTGAATATTGCATTTTAGATTAATTTAATTGTAATTTATAATTAAATCACCATTTGAACTTATTTTCGTTTAAATATAATTAATTAAATTAGTTTTGGTAATTAAAATTTTCTACTACTAACTCATCGTGGGACGATACTTTTTATCACTTTTATTACTTGATTCGGCACGTGTACTTGTGTTATAATTTCCACATCAAGTTTTTGGCGCCCTTGCCAGGGAATTAAATTAGAATTTGATTTTATCGAAATTAGTTTGATTGTTTGCTTAAATTGCTCTCATCTCTTTCTGAGTTTCTTTTCATTATTTAATTAGGTATTGTGCAGTGCATGCAAGGAGAAAATACTCAGGGTCTAGAGCCTTATAACCCAAAGATCAAGAGAACTTGTCAACTATTACGCGAAGAATCTATAGTTCGAAGAGCAATGGAGGTAGGCCAAAGGAATAATAATCTTCCACCGGTAGCCAATAATGATGACACTAAAGCTCTGGAAGTGTTTGCATTCAAGCATTATTAGACCATCGATTGAAGCAAATAACTTTGAGTTGAAACCAGTGATGTTCCAAATGTTGCAAACCGTGCGACAATTCGCAGGACTGGCACATAAAGATCCTCATACTCATCTGCTCAATTTTATGGTTGTTTGTGATTCATTTAAAATGAATCAAGTGTCTGAGGAAGCTATCCGGCTACGATCATTTCTATATTCTTTAGCCAGAAATGCAAGATTATGGTTGAATTCACATACACCTAATTCTATCACCACTGCGGATAAAGTAGGGAGATTGTTTTTGCTTAAATACTTTCCACCTTCTAAAATTGTCAATTTTCATAATGATATTACTTCTTTTGTGCAGATGGATATTGAATCACTTTATGATGCATGAGAGAGGTTCAAGGATTTAGTAAGGAAGTGCCCATACCATGGAATTCTCCTGTGGGTTCAAATTCAAACATTTTACAATGGACTCCATGGATAAACTAAATCCATTGTTAATGTTGCTGCCACTGGATCCCTCATGAGAAAATCATATAAAGAAGCTAATGAATTATTGGAAAAGCTGGCATCTAATCATTATCAGATGGGGCAGGATAGGGCAATGAAGAAGAAGAGTGGAGGTATTCTCAAAGTGGATGCATTGAGTGCTTTGTCTACACAAGTGGCTACTCTTTCAAACTAAATGCAAGCTTTAAGGATGAATTCTAATGCGTATTCAACGAACATGATAGCAACTAGGTGTGAGTGGTGTGGTGATGGACATCCTATTGAGCTGCGTGTCAATAACCCTGAATCAGTAAATTTTGTTGGAAACTATACCAGATAGCAAAATAATCCTTATTCCAATACTTACAATCCAGGGTAGAGGAATCATCCAAATTTTTCATGGGGAGGAAATCAAGCCTCAACGTTAGGTCCACAAAACCAAGCTCCTCCAGGTTTTCAACAAAATAGAGTTCACTCTCATGAAAAGAAACAAACTATGGAGGAAATATTCATACAATTTATGCAAAATCAGTAGGCATCTATGAGGAATTTGAAAACTCAAATGGGTTATATTGCTAGCGTACTGAGTAATAGGCCACAGGGTGGACTTTCGAGTGATACTCCAAATCCTAGGGAAGAGGGTAAAGAATGTAAAGTCATTACATTGAAAAGCGGAAAGGAATTGGAAGATCCTCACAATCAAAAAACACCAATTCCCATAGTTACCCCAGAGGCTGTTGAACATAATGAAGAAAACAAGGATGAATTGGTTGAAGTCCTACCACCTAAGGGTGATCAGCATAACAGGTACTCAAAAGTTCCGTATCCTTAAAGACTACAGAAAAAGAAACAAGACAACAAATTTCATTAATTCTTGGAGGTTTTCAAAAAGCTTTCTATCAATATTCCATTTACTAAAGCATTAGAGAAGATACCAAGCAATGCTAAATTCATGAAGCAGATATTTTCTAAGAAGAAAAAGTTGGAGGGTTTTGAAATAATTCTCCTTAATGAAGAGTGTAGTGCTATATTACAAAAGAAGCTTCCACCAAAGCTCAAAGGCTCAAGGTGGTTTACTATTCTCTATGCTATAGGTCCATATTTTTGTTGAAACATTATGTAACTTAGGTGTAAGCATTAATTTGATGCCTCTTTCTATATACAAAAAGTTGGGTTTGGGGGAATTAAAAGGTAGCACTATAAATTTGAAAATTGGTTGACCATTCATACATTTTTCCAGAATAGGAGATTGAAAATATACTTGTTAAGGTGGACAAATTTATATTTCTAGCCAATTTTATGATTGTTGATATGGAGGAAGAGTCAAATATACTAATTATAGTCGGCCGACCTTTTCTTGCCATGGAGAGGACATTCATTGATGTAGCTGCTGGTGAATTGATATTAAGAATAGATAATGAAGAAGTGGATTTTAATGTTTTTAAGGCTATGCAATATTTGGAACCAGCATATGATTGTTTTTATATTGATGCTATTCATTCTCCTTCATCAGCTATGTTCAAGGAAATGTATCCCATTGACCCTTTAGCAGCCACATTGGTTTCTGATGTTGATGATTTTGGTGATGAGGAAAAAAGGGAGTATTTACACCTATTAAATTCTACTCCAACAGTCAATCGAGGTCAGAATAAATTTGAATCTTTGGAGTTGCAACCTTCAATAGCGACAAGAATCAAGCCTTCTATTGAAGTCTCACCGACCTTGGAGTTGAAACAACTTCCATCCCATTTGAGATATACATTTTTAGGCCTTTTCAACGTCCAACAAGTATTTCCACAAGGTGCTATTAAAATTTGCAAGGAGGGTTCAGGTACACGTTTTATAGTTAATAGGTGATGACTTAAGCTTTAGCTTGGATAAGTTTATCGTCTTGAAACTAATATCTCATTTGAATATTGTATTTTAGATTAATTTAGTCGTAATTCATAATTAAATCACCATTTAAACTTGTTTTTATTTAAGTATAATTAATTAAATCAGTTTTGGTAATTAAAAATTTCTACTTTTAATTTTTCGTGGAACAATACTTTCTTACAACTTTTATTACTTGATTCGGCACGTATACTTACATCAGTTACAACTTAAACAAAATAAAAAATACAAAAAATTGTCATAAACTCAAACAACTGTTAGCTTGTCAACTAGTCTTGTCTTCCACTGTACCTGTTGCTCGCACCCACTGCGTTCTTTGGGCTCTTGTATCAATGTTTGCTTCTTTTTCATTATTTATCCGTATTCTTGTTTTGTCTTTATTGAACAGTAGGGTAGAGCAAGTATTGTTTTGGTTTTACCTTGCCATTGCAGGATGCTATCATGGTATCTTGATGTATCAACATGATTTTCCCAATTTTTTCTGCTTCGATTCTTACTCTCTGAATCACTTTTCGCCCTTTCGAAGTTGTTTGCGTTGATTTTTTTCTCAGCCATGTTTGGACCAGGCACGATGACTCCTCTGATGTTCCGATTTGCAGTTTTTTGTATGAGTGTTAGCCTGAGCTTTGATGATTGATTATGGCATCTTCCTTAAGGTCCTTTGTAAGACTATTGATGCAACTATTACCATTCCAGTTTTATGAGATTCTGATGTCCTGTATTTTGAGTTTACATAAGTTAGTGATGGATTAATTGGATATTTGGGGAACAAAGATTTCGTGACTTGAAGAATGAATGTTGAGATGGATCCTTTCAAGACATAGTTTTTATTTTTGAGCAATTATATGATTTGTCGGATGTATTAACTTACTAGCTTTTTAATAAAATTTGTTTACTTTATTTATTATATCTTATATCCCGATGGCTTTTATTCTGTTAAAATTGAATATTGATTGAACCACGCTTTTGTGGTACATTTGAGAACAAAAATGACTAATCAATTTTGAATAAACTCTCACCGGCGTTCAAGATCATAACTAGAAAAATCATTATCATGTTTTCAACAGTTACCCACATGATATGTAAATCGAAGAGGCTGTTGAGCTTGCTCGCCGTGCTATATACCATGCCACCTTCAAAGATGGAGCCAGCGGTGGTGTTGCTATTCTTGAGTTATGTAACGACCCGGCCCAAAGTGCAACGTAATGGGCCTAAGTCATTTCTTTAAAATGGTTAACCGAAGTTAAAGATTTATAGTCTATTCCCACATATAAACAGGATCTTAGCCCGGTAGGTATTAGATGTGGGACTAAATTGAGGGATCTCACAATCCACCCACCTTAGGAAATTTCGTCCCCGAAATTCCTACACTTGGCTCGTTACTAGCCCCAGCCCACGACCTTTTTGGTCCGTGACCGGCAGCCTAGCTAACGTTCCTAGTCCAG
>JAVDBV010070212.1:0-13731 GCA_032619315.1 Piper longum
CCTTAACCATCCTTGGTCACCCCCAGCTAGCTCCCACCTCCAACCAACCTCTTCCTCCCCTTCCCTTCCCCTCTCTTCTCCTTCTCTTTCCCTGCTCCACCCCAATTGCCCTCCTTAGCCGATGATCAATGAGGGGTGGCGGTCATGACTGCTGCACGATGAGGAGAGGGGACTAGGGAGGGCTAGGGCTAAGATAGGAGGGGGGAATGGTCTGGGTGGCCACGACTGTTGTTGTCACCATTGTCGTCGCCTCCTTCTTGAGTCACCAGCAAGTGATTTTCTTCCCCTCATCATTATTACTCATTTGATTATTAATCATTATCGTTGTATTAATTATTGTATGAGGGCATGATCGTGTGCTAGTTTTCAAATGAAATTAGTCCTAATTAGGATGTCTTACTAAGTAAATCTTTTCAATTTAAAATGTTTTAGATGATGAATTCTTGCTAGTTGGTAGTAATTCATGAAGTATCTTAATGTAAATAAAGAAAAATGCATGTTTATTAGCAATTACCTTGTCCATTATCAGATGCTAATTACTGAATTGGGATGGTTAAATAGCTTTGTGATAAAAGTTAGTATTGATTAATGGATTGGTTGCCTCATACGTACCTGAGATTTGTGATATCATGATTTAGGCAATAATTAATGATGATGTAGGAAGTAATTAACCTTATAATAGAAATTAGAAGCAGAAATTTGATTAGTTGATTTAAAATACTTGCTAATTGGTTTATGTGGTTACAGTTGAATAGACTTGAAAGGAATAACTCTTGAATCATAATTAGGGTTACTAAGATAATTGAATGTGTAATTACTTATCATCGTCACAGTTTTTATTTAAATTTGTCAAGATATATTCCAATTAAGATTGGTGACCAATTAATCGATATTAGATACTAATGAGGAGCATGTCTAATTGTCAATGCTAGTTCAATACATGATTAAATGTGAATCATGAATTATTTTCCTATGTGGCTATAGTTATATTTTTTATTGTTAGTAACATTCATCTCATTAGTTATTTACTTATTCACTATTCACATTGTATCATGTGATGTTGCTTATCATTTTTGTTATCGATGTGGTATTGTATCATTACCCTATCTGATTGATCATGTTGTGTATCATGTCTTAATTTATGGCATGGCTGTGATTATTGTCATATGTATTCATTTCATTCATGCATCATATAGTTGGCATGGGCATTAGTGAGTAGCCATGTTTGTGAAGGTTCAGAGTAGAAGTTCCCCATCTAGGCATGAGTCCCCGCTTGGAGCTTCTATCAGGCCTATTAGGACACTCCTCTTTGATTGTCGTTATATTCCATTGATGTTTTGTTTTCTAGATCACATGATGTGTTAAGTAGTTGTTTTATTGTATCTCAATTAACACGAATCATTTAAAGGAAACGTTCTTCTTGAATTAAGAATCCTCAAGAATGAGATCCCTCGAGTTGTTTTCGAAAATTCATATCCACCTCAATTTGCATTTAGGCCTATTTACAAAATCCCTTTCCCACCCCTACAAATATAGTTTTTTGTCAGATTTTCTTGTGAGCTGAGAGATGGGGAAACCAACTTGCAAATACTGTAAGAGGGAGCACGTGTAACTCACAGTGGGCTCTGGATTGGTGAGAAGGTTATTTCATTCTCTAGGGATCCAGTTATGTAAAACCCCGAAAAAAAAAATTAGGTTATTTTGTTTAGGGTTTTGTAAATATTAGAACGAACCATAAATAATATTTAATTAAATTAATTCTTAAAAATGAATATCATAAATTATCAATTATAACCTTTAGAGTACTGGTACAATGATTTTAAATAAGTTTTATTTATTAATTTTTTGGGATTTGGTTCCATTTCACATTAATTCAATAGTCAGTTTTTTTGCATTTTGTTAACACACAAATGATATAATTATGAATGATTACGTTCTTTTCTATAAAATTTCATGTAGTGACTTCTTGAATTCCACACATATTCTTTTATATAAATGTGAATTATGTTCATGGTAAATAAAACATCGACTTAATAGTTTGTGTGCACATTTGGCTCACAAAGGGAAGGTTTTTTAGAAGTTTCATTCATATTAGGATCGTGTGTCATAGTTGTGGGTGTCTCATTACAATTCCAAGTCCGTATAATTACTTGAATTGTTATATATTCCTAATTGGGCATTTGGTTGGCCTGAGTTCACAATCGACCACCATGCGCCTAGCGCAACCGAGGTCAACAAATTGACTCAGTCCAACACGAGTTCATATTTGGGAGTCTTGGTCACCTGAGCTCACATTCAATCACCATGCACTGAGCATAACCAAGGTCAACGAATTGACTCACTCCGACACGAGGCAGCACCCACAAAATGTTGTTTATTCATATTTGGGAGTCTTGGTCGGCCTGAGCCCACATTCGACCACTATGTGCCAAGTGCAACTGGGGTCTAAGAATTGACTAAGTCCAACATGGGGCAACACCCTTAAAATACCTACCCCATGCCGAAAGGGGTGATAGGGCACAGTGGCACAAGATGGCTCATTATGCACTTGTGATATCGAAAGGGTGAGTCAATGGAAAATATCGGTAAATACAGTTCGAGGGCTACATAGTGTGTGTACGCATACATGGGATTGTATCTATATGGGCGGCCACCCTCCCAGCATATTAAGAGCTCAGCATAGGATCATAATCACTAAAAGACTTGTTGGGGAATATATTAATTTTTTCTTGTAATATATGACTTAATTTTTTTTATCACTAACACGGAATTGCCTCCACAGGTATTAGCATGGAAGGATGGGTAGAGTCGGGACAGCTGGAGGAGTCTGTTATTAGACTATTCTCTCCATGGCAGTGGAATATTGGTTCAATTCATGGACCTTAGATTATTTCGAGCTTATATTATATTTTATAATGATTGAAAATTAATAGAAAATTAATTTATGAGACACGTAGTTTTGTATAGTAACATTTAGCTCATGGCTCAGAACGGGCATGATAACTCTACGTCTTGTGTTTCCTCATACCCAAAAAGGCATGGAGTAGACGGGTACTATTTTGTACAGCACAAGTCTAGACATGGTAGCAAAGAGTACTGAAGGTACCTACCTGAGATTACTCGTCCTTTGTGCTCTAACCAGGAGAATTATGGAGGTGTGGAAAGAGCTTAGGATACTGGTTTCCCAAGAATGAGACTTTTAAGAGAATGCCAAGAGTGGCATTATACCAGTCAGTTGAGGATGGCATCTAGTCTCGAGTTCGATGGCTCTTTAGTAGTTCTATTTAGAGTGTTCAGATAAAGTTATATTATTATTTTCTTTTACATAAGAATCAGCTCTAATGTGCGTGCCTGTTTGATATCTAGTTATTTGTGGACCAGTGATATCTGTTAGTGACATTTTTCTACTACATATATAGGTGAGGAAAAGGGGTAGGATATGTTGGGCTTGGCAGAGTAGCAGTGATTGCTATTTGTACACACAAACCTAGCCCAACGTGTATTGTTTGTTGTGCGATTTTGTCATGATATATTATATTATGCTGAAAATGACTAAAATATTTTGAGATTGATAAAATAATTGTGATGGATGTGATTAGCACTGGGTCGAGACAAAATTTATAATTGTTTTTGTTGCCCACTGTGATTATATGGTGCTTTAAAAGCTATATATTATTGTTGTGATTTTATATAGTGTGAAATAGGTTAGCTCCTTATTACACTTTTGGGGGAAACTCTAAGAATTTTTTCTAATTTTATCGTAATTTAATTGATTTTGTGTGTGATTGATTGTCATGATATTTACATAGTATCTGGCTAGGTTGTACATCTCATTTATGCATTGGTTGTGCATTGTGGTATTTTTCCATCTTAAGACGCGTAGAGGGTCTATACTTGTTCCGCTTAGGTTCAGGTCAACCAACTTAATCAAAGTACGGGTTGGTTTGATCTAGTGTAAAAATTCCAATTTAGGTTGATAGTGAACCAAATTTGGGATATTATAGCTTAGTAAGTAAGGGTTGGTCTGATCTATTTAACAAATCCAATTCTATTTGAGAGTGAACCAGATTTGGGATGTTTCAGGAGAAGACAAGGAGCAAGGGGAGAGTTGGAAGGAAAAGGAGACATGAGAGAAAAGGGTAAAAAATGAGCGAGGAAGGGGAAAAGTCTCAGTGCAAGGGACTTCTCATAGCACTTTAACACTGAACTATGCATGCCAAACTACTGAAAATCGGGAAAATAGGGCACACTAGTAAGAGTTGTGTGAACTTAACTTCACACAACTGCACGCCTGGGTGCAAGTGTGTTGGCGAGCGCCTTTGTGCTTGCCATAAAGGGAGTGGTTTTCAAAATTGGGTACTAGGGCATTGTGCCAGTGCCTTTGTGCCCTTACTTGCAATCCTAACCCTAAATGTACTGGCACATGGGTGCTAGGAGGGTGCCCTTGTGCTCTGGGCCGATTGTATGCATTTAGGGCTTCAGCCCTTCTCGTGGCCGGGACGACCTAGGGAATCGCATTAGATCTCGTAAGGACTATGATCATCCAAAAGGTGTTCTAAATGCACAAAACCATTCTAGATTTGCGATAAACTCCTTCCTTAACCTAACTATACTCAACTCTAATAAAAAAATAAAAAATAAAAGTCAGGATGGCAAAGTGTTTAGCCAAGTGGCACCAAGCACTAAGGGTGACTATGGTTGTGGTTCGCGCATATATATCATACATAAGCATGTAAGAAAAAGGGTCGGGCATGCAACTCCATTCGGTTAAGACCGAACCGCAACTAAAACTATCGAGCAAAAAACACAAGATTACACCCCCGCCCCTTGTGAATAAAACCCCCAACTCCCCCCACCCCCTTCAGCGGGAAATTTTCTTCCCTAAAGTGAGAAAATTAATTTTAAAAAAAAACTTTTTATGTTTGTCACAATGTGACATTGATAATGAGCTGTGATAAGGCTGTGGCAGAATGGTCATTTGTCACCGTCATTTGTGACAAAAATTTAGATATAGATAAACTGTGATTACTGTGACAAAACTTGCAGTGATAGAAAGGTGTTTTTCCACTAGTGTTGCCTCGTCTTCAACAATTCTCCTAAAATTCTTCATCCATCTTCGTACATAATCTCCTGTTTACATGTACCCATGTTCATACTCTACATTTCCGTATGGAAGGGAATAACTCATATTTCATACCACATTAACTCGTGTCTGCATCATGAAAAATAATGGTTGCCGATGAGCTAATGAATGCGTTAACAAGCTAAAGTTGGAGGTCATGAACTTTCTAGACTTAGGTTCCTTAAAAGTGATAAACTTGATAGCACCAGCATTCATTCTATGTGATTATTATTACTAGAATGATCGAGCTTCCCATGTGAATTTGACTACACTTCCTTTTCCTTGATTACCACGACAAGCATTTCATAAGGGCGTGAACAAATGATTGCTTTTTTGCAGATCCATGATTCATGTTTTCATCAAGGACCTTACTTGCAATGCATGTCTGCTCTTGTTCGGTTACAGAGAAATACCCAAAACCCCTTCACTTTTAGGTGCGTTTTTTTGTGGGCTGAAAGGGCAGGATATAAAAATAGATGATATCAGCGGAGTAACTGCATGAAGTTTCTATCCTCTCGATCTTTGGGAAACCTACTCGTACTGTTGGGTAGTCTCAGTATTAGACGACGTCCAAATATATCGTAGACTTCATTATTAGTCCACTTTACCAGCATTGTTTATCAGAGTTGGCGAGGTTTTGTTAGTTTTATTGGTTTATTTTTCAAAGAGAAACTATAATTTGCTGAGCAAGGTATCCTTTGTCAATGCGGATAGGACATCTTAACTTAACTACTGATTAGATTGCGTGAATTAGGTTTCTTAGAGGGAACGTGAATTGCACAAGGTTGAGAATATTCCCAAACAAACTTCAGAAAACACGGAATGACTAGGTCATTAAAACCACATGACAAACAGTAATGCAGAGCTCTAAATCATTGAGAAAAAGTCTCCCAAAAGTCTGCGAATCACCCTGCTACATACTACACATTTCTGCTCTAGGTTGAGAATCGATCAAGAAAAAAAATGTTTGGAGTCGTTCATCCTGCTCTAGCTTAGCCTTTGGGCATTTTTCAACGTACCAATAATGAGATTGAGATTTTGCCCACATCGTGGCAGTGAGTTCGCCAAGAAACCCATGGGCACTCTCGAAGGATAATACTTTTGATGTCGCCAATGATCCGGTCAATGACTAAGCTATTGATTCCACTTTGCATCTGCCCTCGTGGACCATCTTTGCAGCACACCGTTCTTATCGTCCTATGTGCTAGCCGTTTCATGTTTTACCATTTTTCTTCAAAAAGAGAAATATTTGAATCAGCCATTTCTTAACAAGGCATTATGCTTCATTGCCATTCAGATTTATCGTCAAAATACTATATGTTTAGTGCCGGTATATTGTATAGAAAGAAAGCAACTTACAAATTCAAGTTTTAATAGTTACTGTATTAATATCCACAAGATAATTACAACAATATAACGAAGCCGTGGCCGGTTGACCACGTTAGCGTAGTAGAAGTGTCAGAGTAGGATCGATGTACTTTTGAGGTATGTGAACTTTTAGTACTCATAATCAACAAAAGGATGTATTTTATTGAAAACCATACAAAATACATAAACGAGAGTCTACTACTTTACTATGGCGGTTGACAGTCACGAGAAGGAGAAAAAAAACAATAAAATAAAAGTCCTATTCTATATTTTTTTACCAGTTTATCCTTTTCCATCTTTAGTTAACCAGGTCAGCTATCCCACTTAGTTTTGACTAGCCCATATCCTCAAAAAAGAATTTAGTACATCAGTCCTCAATAAATGGCCTCTGCTTCTCAAACAGAGAGAGTCTGTTATCAGCCAACCTAGATTTGTACACGGACTGCTTGTATTCAGACCATGTGAACTCTTTGTACAAACTGTGCTCCCCCTCCCCCATCATTCCAGGCAGAGGCGCTATCTTCTCTCCCAAAGGCGGTGCTCCGAAGTAGATCATTGACAATCTCGACTTGCTGCTGTTGGCCATCACCCGGTGCTTCACACTCTTTACCCTCCCATTCGTGAGCACCTGAAATTGATTGCAAACATTTTTCACAACTAAAAGATCCCAAAAAAATACCAGATGAAAAAGTTACCAATGTTGTGTAAAAGCCCAGAAAACTTCCTAGTAAAAATTGCTGAACAGACCCAGAAACTTGAAATGCATGTACACTATTAGGTGTAGTGAATTGAAATGCTGGGTTGGTCACTAATTAGCTTATATGTATGGATCATTGATTGGAAAACTGCATGGAGAAAAAAGTCGGGTCACCTGGAGAGAATCACCAACATTCACAAAGAAGGAGGTTTCGTCGGGTGGGACTGAGACCCAAGCACCATCTCCCACGGAGATTTGAAGGCCAGTGGTATTGTTTGATCGCAGAACTGCTATGATCTGTGGGTCTGTGTGCTCCCCAAACCCAATTAAATTGCAGTTCATGGATTGTAGTTTGTGGCACGGGGGATAATGGTTGACTCTAAAGAGACAATCACTTTCCTCATCAGACATGAGCTTGCTGAATGTGTTGCTCCGTTCCATCATCAGTCCTTTGGCCAAGAGCTCCAGCACGTCGCAGGCCAACTTCCTCACTGCCGATATGTACTTGGTAGCAGCGGAGCTGCACAAAGCACAAGAGTTATTCACACAAACATATATAAATATTGATAAGAGAGGATCCTGGGAGGAGGAGAAAGGTTTCTTTCCGACCAGAATCTATCTGGGTCTGCTGCAGATATGGCAGAGGACCTATGTGAAATTGACTTCTCGTCTGTTTTCAGGAGGAGGTACTCGATCCAACCCACATCGCCATTTGGTCCAATTTTCTTGTTTCCGTAGCCAAAAGGGTTGGACGGCCCGGCCCTGTCCTTGTCGGTCTGAGACTGGGAGAAGAACCTCACGGCCTCCTCCTCCATACAGTCCATGACTGCCATTGGGATCCCATGGTTGACAATCTTCAAGAACCCGAACTTCTCACAGGCGTTCAACACTAAAAATTTAGCATCCGGCCTGGCCAAGTCGATAGTGGGGATATCAGAGGAGAAGATTGGCTGGTTGTTCTTTGGCATGGTAATGGGATCAGTATTGGCTGTTCTAGACAACATCACCATGGTTGTAGGTGTTAGCGTTGGAAGGATGGGTGTTTATATAGGGAGAGATGCAGGAAGGGAAGGGGCTGAGAATGCTGAAAAACAGAGGCGGTGGACAGGTGGGTGGGGGGACTCAAAGGAGACGCGAAGGCATATATGTCAAGGGGTCAGTGGAGACTTGATATATATACTGGTTTTGTTCCATGGTAATCACAATATACATGGGATGGTCAAAAAGTGGGGGATGGGAATGGGGGATAAATGGGATCCAAATAGAAGCTTCCCTGATAATGATATCTATTATTGTTATTTTTATTATATTATTATTTTCCTTGAAAAATAAATATTTATTTTGCGCTTTCTCTTTTGTAGGGAGAATATCCCATTTGCCCGCAATGCACACTCGAGTCTTCGTCGATGATCAATGATGCCCCAGGAGTGGAGGGGGAGGGGGTGGGTAGATGCATATCCTTCCTTTTCAGTTTTATTGGCCCTCTCCTCAGTCAATTTCATTTATCGTATGAAGTCTTACGAAAACTGGTCAAATCATGAAGATTCCCCTTTCTTCTTCTTCTCTTCTATTTTTTTTCACAAGTTTTTATAGGAGGTAAAAAAATAAATAGATGACTTGCTCATGTTGTTACCATTCGTGCATATAAAATAAACTAACTGTTCTTGCAACGAAAATAACAATGGTAATATTATTACTGGGAACAACGGTAATAACAACCGTCATCGGTCCCGTAGAATCTTACTGGGAACAGATAATTCACATAAAATTGCACCTCACTTACCAAGTTCGGACATTCGGATGACCATTTTATGCTTGCTTTAGTGTTCGTCCAAGCGATAAGCGTGTCACATTTGGTGTCACATTAGAATCTTGGCAAATCTTTGCCTATTTAGCGACCCCCACCACTTTTACATATATATATATATATATATATATATATATATATAACTACCACTATAATTAATCAGACGAGTAACAAGGGGTAAAGAAAGAAAGATTTTGACGACCCAATATCCCAAATTTGATCGCGAACTATTTCTCTTTTAATGAATTGGATTTGAAAATTGAAAGTTAATTTTATCTAATTTGACAACCCAACTCATGTTTTTTTTAAAAAGAAAAGATAAGAGGGAAAATAAATAAATGGCTCCATGCAAGATAGAAAGAATGTACGAGGAGGAAGGGGAAAAGGTGGGAATTATGATTGATTATAAGAGAGTAGAAGATGGGTTGAATTGGGACGGAAGATCAGAAGAGGACCCACCAATGTTGGTTTATCCTGATCCTTGCTAGCTTATCTAAGGAAGGCGCCGCATCGGAAAGCAAAGCGGCGTATCATCCTTGGGCTGCTCTTTTTACCATTGTCGCCATTTCAGGAGAAGCATGGCAATTGACAATTGCGAATTTGACGCCCGCTGGTTGCCGTCCTTCTCCCCTCCCGTGCAGGAAACTTTTTTTTTTTTCTTTCAAAAATTAGAAATCTATTTTGATACTCTTATATTCCTGAGAGTATCAAAATAGTTTTCTAATTTTTGAAAGAAAAAAAAAAAGTTTCCTGCACGGGAGGGGAGAAGGACGGCCATTACATGCAACGAGCGGGAGAGAGGAGGCTATGCTTCTTAGGGGTGGGCATCAGACGGTCAGATATCGAATAAAGTATTGTTCATGTCTGTCTACTTAATTTCAGCAAAAAGTTAATTGTTCATGGTCAAAATTTTTTGGCTAAGTCGATCACGATCGGATATGGTCAAAATTTGATTAATATAGAAAATTATTTTCATCACATATTTCTTTTATTGTCTAATTATTGTTTTCATTATAAATATTATTTTTTCTCACAAACAACTAATATCTCATTTATATAATCGTTATTTCTTATATTTTTATTAGTTTCTCTCATATCAATTAGCATAAAAATTAAGATCACTTTTTTAAAAAAAAGTATTTGAATAAAGAAATATTATATTACTATGGAAAAAATTTAAAAATAAAACTGATGTGAAATCATGTCTAGATGTGTGTCAAATAAGCCTTCTGTTAGAATTAAAAGTTTATTAATTATTCATCCTATTAAAGGATTAAGTAAGAGATTGCAAGGACCAAGTAAGCTGATTATGAAATATTCATAAAAGGAACTAACATGAACTGATTCGAAGAGTTATTTGGATAAGTTAACTAGTCCTTTTTTAGTTAAAATAGATGAGCAATTTGATATATTATCACGGTGGAGATTGATTATAGTAAAATATCTTATTTTAGAAAAAAATACTTCAAATATTTTAGTCATTTCTATATTAATTATCTCCTCCAAACCAACATTTAGTACAAGAGAATAAATAGTTGGCTAAATTAGGAATAGTTTGAGTCCAAAAAACACTTAAAGTTTTAATATGTGCTTAAAATTAGTTGAGGAACGAATATGAAGGCAATTTATATTTTATATCTATGAATTTTTTATTTTAAATATACTATTTAACATATGTTCTAAGTTCATTATCAAATTTATTTGGAATAATGAATATTAAATAATGAGAAGATATTGATGATTGTATCTATAATGAATATGTGAGAATGTTATATTTAGTTTCTAATCTTCTAATATTTATAAAATATTTTTACAAGTAATTAACTTTTTTGTATATTTTTTCATGTAGGTGAACTACATTGGATGAAGAATCAACTAACAGAATATTTTATCTTTGAAGTATATATAATATTGGATTATATTTTAATGTCAAAGATAACTTTGAAGCTTCTGTTCTTTTGTTTGACTTGGACATGTATACGGGCTAAATTTTAAAAAATTAGTAAATTGTGATACTAATTGAGGGCATTCTAACTATATAATAAGTAGTTGATATAATTGTTGAAGTGAATGTAGTATTCTAAATTCCTCAATATGAGGATAACTTTTGTCTTTCTTCTATGCAAGTCATTTTGAGTTATTTTAGACATTAAATATCAATTTTAGAAAATGTAGGATGTCGTAGGATCAGGACTTGGGAGGGCATGAGAAGTGAACTTAGGGACCAGTTTTTGCCGACCAATTCCGCTTGGGTGGTAAGGGGTGCTTTGAAGAAGCTCCGACAGATGGGAACGATGAGAGAATACTTCAAACAGTTCAGCTCATGTCTTTTGGATATATAGGACATGTTAGAAAGTGATAAACTCTACAACTTTGTGTTTGGGTTGCAACCTTAGGCGCAAATGGAGTTGAAGAGGTAAAAGGTGTAAGATTTGCAAACAGCATTGAATGCAGCCGATGCCTTAGTAGATTTTAAGACTACAGCTGATCATAGTGGAGATGACCAGGTATCCAAAGAGGGCAAGACGATGGGGAGTGATAGGAGGTCATTCATGCCGAGACCAAAGGGAAAGGGGAGAACTTTTCCCAGGGCCGAGCAAGGCAGTTCCCAAGGTGGTGATGTGACGTAGGTGCATATGTTTTTTCTGTGAAGGACCTCACAGGGTTAGAGAGTGCCCTAACAACCTAAAGGGGAGGCCAAGGAGGATTCTGGTTCAGGTGAGCCAATTCAGGTGTCTACCTTACAGATGGTAGGAGCTCTGAGGGTTGAACAACCGAAACATGGAGATTTGGGGTTGATGTATGTTCAAGTAACTTTGAATGGAAGATGGGTTTCGGCATTGGTTGACACAGGAACAACGTATAGCTTCGTTTTAACAAAGGTGTCAGATCAATTGGGACTGAAATTAAGGGTTACTACCAGCAAGATCAAGACTGTGAATTCACCGGTGAAGCAAGTTTGAGGTGTGACCAAGGGAGTCCATACCTACTTGGGGAAATTCAATGGCCAAGCTGACTTTGTGATTTGTGAAATTGATAACTTTGAGGTGATTCTTAGAAACAATTTCTTTGTGTCAGTTTGTGTAGGAATTCTACCACATCTACAAGGAGCGATGGTGATGTCCTAGGGCAATGGGTATTTCATGAGGAGACATAGCAAGCCTACGGGAGTAGAGGGTCCAAGGATTGGCGAGATGCAGCTTGCAGCGTTGTAGGTGGTCAAGGTCAAAGAGGAGTGGAGTTCTCATCTTGCAGGAATGGTACACGAGGAGGATTTTTCTGATAATCTTGGTGGCTAGCTAGGGTAGTCTCCTAGTACAGTGCCGAAAACCCTAGCCATAGTGTTTTCTTCTAGGCAGCTTGGTGAAGGCTATGACGACTTGGTGGTGATTGCCAAGGCCCCAGCCCAAGTGTCAGGGAGGATACCTAGAGGACTTTTTGAACTGCATAGTCCCAGGGAGGAGGATTAGCTTGGAGTAGTGGAGTCCTTTGGGTTAAATGTTGGAAGAAATGTTCATCATAGTGGTTGTGGTGAATAAGATCTAGAAGTTTGTAGTCTTCATGGGGAATCCACAATCATGGTTAACCGGAGCTGCTAGAGATCTGATTCTTTAGTGGAGGGTCAGACACTTCAGGTACGAGCTGATGGAGTAGGTGTTGAATCTGGAGTAGGGTTTCACTTATGGAGTTTGGCTTGCAGGGAGGCAAACCAAACTTCTCTATCCCCACTAATCTAGAGATACAACCACTAGATGAGGTGAGTTCATGTTGAACAAATTATCAACAGTATTTTATATGGAGGAGGATAAAAAGGGTCAAAATACTTGATTTACTAGCTACATTGTAAAGTCTTGAGGATGCTTTGAGTTGGCAATTCTTGATACCACAAGGAGTTGTTCATCTGAATATGTTGAAGAGTATTCGGGACTTGGAGGCTAGGACATATAATCGATGGGAGTGTGTAGGTGTACATGCGAGGTCTTTAGTCGGTCAAATTTGGTCAGTCATTCGGTCGGATAAAAAAATATCCATGTTTAATTTATTTTTATTTAGTTGAATTCAGTCAGTCAAATTTAGTCGAACTCGATAATTTGTACATCCGCACCACCGCCCCACCCCTAGTGCTTCCATTTTTTCCTTCCGTTAGATTTTATCCCCAAAGACAGGGGGAAATAAGCTAGTAAGCCTCCAACAGGTTCAATTTTACCTCCCTCTTGTCACTTTGATATTGTTGAGTAAATATTAAATAGTTTATTTTTTCGATAATTTGAGTTTTTAAGAAAAATGATTGACTGGATTTGAGCTGTGTGGAAAAGAAAATATTAAATTTTTCCAATTTAATGTCCAATAGATTATTTGTACTATGTTTGCTCCAAACAGTTAGAAACCATCTTAATTTATATGGTATTAAAACAGTCATCTATTTTAAAACAAGTTGAGTTCTTTGAACATGTTTAATTAACTAAATTAGTCACAAGGCATTGCCTCCATCGGTGTTGTGTTACATAAATCTCACAAGTGACAACTTGTTGGCTACTGTATATGGTGGTAATGGCCGACAACAACAATATCTAAGTTTTTCTTTTAAGATATAAGTTACAAGTTTGACAACTTTGGATCAGTTACCTTGTTGTAGTACATGACGATTGGTGAATTATATAGCTAGCCACTTATCAGCTTTTCTCATCTCAATATCTACAATTATAATAGGTATATATATATATATATATATATATA
>JAVDBV010070213.1:0-17412 GCA_032619315.1 Piper longum
ATCTTTATTTATGAAGACATCTGTTTGTGGCTGTTCCCCAAAAATTCAGGGATTAATCGTCCAGAAAGCTTGTCAGTTGTTTTCATCTTGCACATTATTCAAGTCTAAGGAAGTGATGGAACTTACTGCATTCTTTGAGATTCGAAGTTCACAGTTCACCAAAAATATGGTTAACCTCTCATGTAGAGATGAGCTGATTATTTCACTTCTTGCTTCTGTTATTATTGCACTTCATCCTCAAACTCCGCTTGCTGAAGCAGGAATTATTTTGAAACTTTTTGTTGTTGTCCTTGTTATCAAAGGGAAACCTATTCTAGCTCAAGCCTTAGGATCAATTGTTAACAAGTGGTCTTTATTGACCAATAAGTCAGATGCCTCTAGTTGTACTCTGGAAGAAGCCTTGGATATAATTCTTGAGAGGGGCATATTGAAGGTTCTGAACCTGTCTGCTTTGAGTGATTGGAGTAGTTCTGTTCAAATATATGCTCTTTCAGGATTAGGATGGGTAACTAAAGGGTTGTTAATGTGTGGGCATCCAAAAGTGAAGGAACTGGTAATGCTTATCATAGATTTTTTAACTGATCAGCACGGAGCTAGCAGTAAGGACAGTGTTGATTATTCTGTGATTAGAGCCATGGCAGATGTATTTTCTATTCTCTTGAGTGACACTGATGATTGTTTGAACAAGAAGTTCCATGCAACCATGAGGCCACTGTATAAGCAACGCCTTTTTTCCAGTATGATGCCTGTATTCTTGTTGTCAATTAAAGGATGCGATTCATCATTTTTAAGGTCCATGTCTCCTTGTCTGAATTCATCTTTGTGGTCAGAATCGTGTTAATTGTATGTCTGTTCGTTTTGTATGCTTCTCGGTGCTGTTTGGCTATCACAAGTTACTAGTTTAATTCACGACATTCATGTCAAGTGTCAGGCTTCTTGTGACTATTTGATGAATAGTGGCTGAGTAAATATTCCTTAGCTTGGAGTATTGTAGTGAGAATTGTGAACAAAATTTTGGCCCTTACTATTCCTTTAATAGTTTTATATTGATATGGAAATCATAAAAACCTTTTTTTCTCACTTAGGGCAGTCATGCTTCAACATTTGATTACTTATTTATTACTTTTGTGTTGGCGACTTAGCCTTGTATCTCTCATTGATTTACTTACAAAAATAAAACCTTCCTGTAACTACCAAGTGTTATTTTTTGGTATTTGTGGCCACTAACTCTATGAGTGTGATGTCAGGTGTATGCTTTATCGGGCTTTTGGGCATGTTATTTGTGGAACTCCTTTGACTGCCATCCTTTCCGAAGCGAGGAGGGTTAGTCCTCTAAGTGATTAATGTTTTTGTCCTTGTTGAAATTTTAGACTGAATCTTGAACTACTGATGTTCTTTTTTGACTTGTAATGTTGCAGCTTGTTCCAGTGCTGTTGGAAATTTTATCAATGTTGAGTGAAGATTTTCAGAACAAGGATCTTGTCTATAGCCTACTTTTGGTGTTATCTGGGATTTTAATTGATGAGAATGGTAACGCTTTCTAGCCTCATTTTTGGGGGTGATTAGCCGAGTGAGAGGGGTATTTACAATGGACTTGGATGAGAAAATCTTGTTTCTGTAATTGCATGGTTTGTCTTTGTACACCTTACGTTTTTGTGATTAGTATGTTATCGGATGGGACCATGCTTTAATCTACCACTTAGGATAATTTTTTTTTAATGCTTTTGTCATTGTCTTCTTGCATATGTAAGTGAAATTCATGCAAAGGGTATGCGGAATTTTCATTATAAGAGATAATGAATGATCTTGATTTTTTATAGAATTATTGTAAATAGTTTTGATCTATGCCATGTGGTGTGAGAAAGTCTTCATAAATTATCTGCTGATGGGGAAAAATAGATTCCTTGAAGTTACATATTTATTATCAAGCATTATCATTTCTGCATATTTTTGATATTTCTGTTTCAGTTGTGTTTATATTCTTTTGGATTGCAGCAAAGGAAGCAGTAGTCGACAATGCACATATTGTAATTGGACTTCTTGTTAAACTCGTTCCCTACCCGCACATGATGGTAATTTTTGTTACCCTGTGGTACTCAGGATTCTCTTTGACAAGTGTTTTATCCTCGTATGCCTATTTTTGGTTTTTTCTGCTTTTGTTTACCAAGGGAAAAAATGACGTGTGTTTGTTTAAACTGTTTTTTTATACTCCAGTGAATGAAGAGTGGTACGGGAAATTCTAACTCAAAAGGAGAAATTAGTTTCCTTTTAATAATTTTTAAAAACTGTTACTATAATTAATAAGCAATTATGGTTGGTAGATGTCGCTTGCCTACCGTGTAGTGACTAATGACCTTCTTCTCCATGATTGGCCACTTGTACTCCTTTGACAGTTTACGTAATATACTTTCTTTGTTTATGATTATTAGCATAATTAAAAGAGGATACCTGAAGGGACTGATCCATAGTACTCCCTCTTTCATTCTGTTCTTTTGTCTGGTTTTGTATTGCTTTTGTAAAGTCAATGGTTGATTGATGTATTTGGCCAGAGAAAAAATTTGTGTTCGTAGGTAGTTTGGTGGGCTCTGATCATGAGTGCTTTCTGTTAATGATTTGACTCATGCAGCTTGTTCGAGAGACAACAATTCAATGTCTTGTCGCCTCAACAGGGCTTCCATATTCTAGGATCTATCCTCTGAGATCCCAGGTTGTTTATTTTACATGTCTCAAACTCAAATCTCCTTTTATCGTTTAGTATTTCTTCCTATAATGAGCATTTTATGTTGCACGATATTTTTGTTCCTCAAGGTATTGCAAGCGACATTGAAGGCCCTTGATGACCATAAGCGTATCATCCGCCAAGAGGCCGTTAGATGTCGTCAAGCATGGTCATCATTTTTCTTGACAATGCTTGTACTTCTTGGATGTTGTAATTCTTAATTTCTGTGGTCAACATGTTCCAAACATTTCTTTTCCTGCTGCAGGGCATCTATTTCATAAGTACACATTTTTGGTGGCAAATTGGTGGCATTTACATTTAGTAAGATATTAATCTAGGTACAGATGATGAATTTTGCACGTGTTGGCAAATTTGAAGGTGAATATCTTTATCTATATGTATTCTTACCTTCACAATTTAAGATTACGCATTTCTGGAATCCTTTTTGTTTTTTGGTGCTTGGTGGAGTATACTGATCCATTAGAACAATGACCTAAAATGATCTGCCTAGAAAACTTTTGAAGGTTTCAAGATGACGGAAGCATGGAGTGGTCCTAAAATATATAGGGCCTCCCAATTTTCATGGTCAAAGTATTGGACCATACCAATTTTCAGCAAAATTATGTGTGGGTTCCACGTTATTGGTTTCTGAACATCCACCTTCCCTTGAATTGCTAAATATTATTTATTTTTCTTTATGAGCAGCGGCACCATGGATTAGCTACATGGATGTTAAAGTCTCATGTTTTGTGGCGTTCTTTCTCTCTCGTTAGTCACATACTCGTATTATACCTGACAGTAGTTGTTCTGCTTCCATTCCTTGAGGCTTGTCCTCTCTTTAGTCACATACTCGTATTATACCTGACAGAAGTTCTGCTCCCATTCCTTGAGGAATATCTGCTTAGTGTATGTCTCCTTTTAGTCAGTTGATACTTATTAAACTTCACCGATTAAGGTTTAGGGGGTACTATGAAAATAATAGAAGTAATGTGTATCTGTTGATTCTGGGGAACTGTTAATTCTTCTACCCGCCTTGACATGTCAAATTTGATTTTTTTTTTCCAATAAATGAATACAGGTTCATGATGGTAATTGTGGATTCATGGCACATAGGTTGTTCGGATTGTAAATACAAGGAGATACATTGTTTTAAAGCACGCGGCATTAGAGTTCTGCTGCACAGGTACTTAAACTCAGCTCAATATATTGAAGGATACACGAATTAAGTTAGGCATATAGTATGGTGGTTGGGCCTTTATCCTTCTATGTCACATTATTTCATATTTTATTATGTTATTCTGAAAAACACATTGATGGGTGTCAGGTCTCCTCAGCTACTTGAATACAATTATGCCAATTCATATTGTGAGTAACTATTTTGAAATAGGATGCTGTAGGGGTGCTCATTAAGGGCTTGATTAGTTGGGATTCGCGTAGAACATGGAGCATAAAAAACTGCTTCATTGTGTTAAGCATGCTTGCGTGTATGGAAAGTGGTTTTTACCATATTCTTTCAAAATAAAATTGAGAATTATATCAAATGGTTTCTGTGCAAACTCTGCTCTAAAAATCTCTTAAGTTCGTAATTTTGCAACGTTGGGTCTCTGTGTCTTGTTGTGTATAGCTATTATATAACCCTTGTAAATAAATTAATGTAGTATTGAGCACCGATATTATTCAAATTTATGAGTTTAGCATGTCTCTTGTCATCTTGGTTGAAGCAATACATGTACATCATGTAGCTTGAACTTTCGGTCACTAGTAGGTGCTCAAAGAATTGACGTCATCCATCGCTAATTTCATTGCAAGTTTTTGACACTTTTACGGTTTGTGTAAGAAAGATTGACGTCATCCACAAAATGTAATGAATATAATTTTGATCTTGTACTGCGTGAAATGTATTCATATATGGGACCTAAATGAAATTGAATTACTTATCACATTGGTTCTATTTCTTTTTTTAATAATTATTTTGCTCCATGATTTAGATAATGACGATTTTCTGTGAAGAATGCAAAATACGCTTGCTCGCCTGTTGGTTTTACTGGAGTCTGACTTCATCCAAACCGATCAATTGAAGCCTTACTTCCATTTGGAATGGAGCTACAATACATAAGGTTCATCACTTTGGAATGGAGCTGACCCAATATAGATTTTCCCCGTAAATGTCCATGGTTATGACTTTTATCACTACTTAGTCCATCTCTGAAAAGTCACTCCTTGCAGTTACTTCGCCCTAGTTTACGCGTATGAAAATACTTGCGTAGTTCCAACATAAAAGGTAAGAGGTAGAGTGTAAATTTTACTTTAATGGATTCACCTGTTATCAAAGGGTTTTTCAAGTTGACCGATGGGGTTTTATTTTCAAAAGACTCCTTACCAGGCATTAGAGAATGCCGTGTTTGAACATAAATGCCTCCGCCCACTTTCTTTGGTATCGCAAACGTTACCTTAGAAGAGTTGGATGGTTTTTTTTTTTCTTATTTTTTTAAAAAGTAGCGTGGGTGGCTTACAAATGTGATAGAAAATCTGTAGTGCGGGATATGAAAAAGAGGCTAAAGTTGTAATATGTTTATATGATGATTTAATTAGATATTAAAAATTGATATTACAACTCGATAAATAATAAAGTCCAACAGTTCGCGGGTACGAGTATTTATTTACTACTGAAGTTTCTTCACTATAATTGAAGATATTTAATGAGTGAGTTTAAAGTTAATTCCTTACATGTTAGCACTCCTATGATATTAATACTTCTAGGGAGCCTCATTTCGTCCTTAGTTTATCAGAGAATGGGGACACTCTCAATACGACGACGTACTCTTACCACCTCAATTTGAAAATGTTCCCAATTCTGAGAATGGATACTTGGGAGATTAGCCTCCGAAAACGATAGTGCAATTTACTGAAAGAAGAGAACACGGGAAAGGGAAGAGATACTTTGTTTGAAACGTTGAGTGGAGGAAGAGAGTTAATTAAGATTCAAGATGATGGTAGAAAAAGGAATGGTACATAAATGTCTCTTAAATTATAGGTCGAGATGATGACTAGAAGTCGAATTTATAACTACCCACAGCCACACCCAAAATGTCACAACTTACAACATTCAATGTGAGACACCTACGGTCTAACTTTTTCTTTTCATCAGGTGATAAATGCCACAGCCAGAACTTGGATCCCAACACAAAGGTGGCCATTTGGCATCGGCCCAAATCTGGAAAGATAGTCGCAATTCGCAACATTTTCGTAGGTTAAGTCAAGAAAAAAATTATTAGAGAACGTAGTTTAAGCTTACAGATCCTCATTTGAAAAAAAAATTGGTAAGCATAAATTATATAAAAAAAATTTTCTCTGCTCGATTCTGTAAAATTTTTTTGCTTTTCGTCGCACTCCTCTGAGCATGAAGAAGAAATATAATATTATTTCTATATTTGTAAATATACATGTATTAATTTTCTTATTTTTCTCACACTTGCAACAGTGAAAAAACTTTTGACGACCTTACATTTGCTCACCCAACTTTTTGCCACCCCAATTTTTTTCATAGTTTTATAGTGTATTTTAATTATATCGAATCGTGGAGACAAGTTAAATTTTTTGTAGTGATACTTTAATAAATTTCCCTAAAATAACTCTTATCGTATAGAAGCATTCTCGACCACCTTGGTGGGTGTAATAGTATTCTGATACGCACTTGAAACTGGTAAAACTCTCATCTCATTTGACAAAAAAAAAAAAAACTCTTATCTTCTGGAACAACATGAATATGTAGTTAATGTCGTATCTATTTGCAAGGCAGGTTGGAGGGTGGGCGTCTTATACTTTGTTCATATTCGGCCACCACGTATCGGCAATGGGCAGGATAATTCCACATTGGTTAGTTTGTTTTTTTTCTTTAAATAAAAGCATGACGGCCCACAAGTCATGCATGGCCTCACATGTTACCACTGTAATTTCTAGTTGAAATACATTAGGAGCAGTCACAGAGTGCAATATTAATCTCCTGGGGACATCATGTTTCTCGCATTCAGTATTTTTTAGGCTTTATCTATGAAGTTGTCAGTTGCATCGAGTATTTATTTTATTTACACCAGTGTAAATAAAAAACACTACCAAAAGTGTGTTGATTTTTTTGTTTTAAATGCTCGTTGAGATTGGCATACGTTCAAATCAATGACGACTACCTTGCGAAAAAATAAACAATGTCCTCTGTTTCTCGGCTTGTATTTAAGGGATGCTATATGCTGTTGAAGATCAAATTTTTTGACCCGTCACAAACGATTTCTAGTCAGGGTACCAATCCAAAAAAAATGCCCATTAGCCAATCAACCAGGAATCCCGGCCAGCAGTTTTTATCTTTTTTTTTAAAGAAAAAAACTAAAAATCAAAAGAACTACAAAGTTTGCACAGAGCTGCTCCAAAGAAGCAAAATATCAAACGTACGCGCCAGATTTATTCACATTACAACTGGCTTCAATACGGTAATATTTCACATGACGTGATAACAAGAATAGGACATTGTTGTTGGAACTTCATTCGCGGATTATGGTAGTGATGAGAAGTGTAGCCTCGTCGGGGGACGGAGCTGCATCCTCTGCAAACCAGCACAATACCAAGAAGCAACAACACGCGATTAAATAATCGTGTCATGCACCATTGCTTTGTTTGTCAATATATTTGGGTCATATGCATATATGGCTACTGCTAAAATGGCCCCTAGAATTGGGAACCCATCTGGGACAAGAACATGGTCATTGACATTTTTGTAAACAAAATATCAAAACGGAAATATAAGAGATGTGATGGGATTACCTGCAACTGAAATGGGAAGGTGACGGATTAGCTGATCAAGAAGTCCACCTTCCTCTTTTTGTTTCCGTCCTCCAAATTCCTCTCTTCCTTCATGAACATCACCAATCTTCTTGCCACTGTCTTCCTTTTTTTTCTTCATTTCCTCACTATCGACTATCAAAACATCACCAAAATCACGTCTCCCGAGCCTCAGATTCCGGGGAGAAACTAAGCTCTCACTCTCGTCAACGCAATCATCCATCTCTGAGTCCTTCAAAACCTTGAAGAATTTGTGGGTATTTATAAAGGTTGAACTCTTCTTTTCTTTTCAAAGGCTCAGTGTTGGACGCGAAGTTTGTGGCAATTGTCGGCTGAAGTAAAACCAAATATAAGAGTAGAAAGGAGTGCAGCGCGCAAGTGCTGTCCACGTCGAGGAAGACATGTGTAGACCATGCATACGACATATTTACACACACTTCAATGCATGCCAACGTAGCTTCCCGCCGCCCACTTAATTATAATCCTACACTTGGAAGTAAGATGGGCGATTTGAGTTATAAAACTATTTTTTTTTAGCGCTCTCTCTCCCTCTTCTTCTCCGATAACCATTAGAGCTCTGATTACCACTAAAATTCATTAGGTGCTCATAATCGAAGTAGCATATGATAGTATTCCCTCCAATATATATGAATCGTAACGAATCATAATTAGCATATGAATCTCCAATATATAACGCGCTTTACTACTAAACTAAATTATCATCGTTTTTTACTCTCGATTTTAATTTTATGATTTATAAGAGGCTTTATTTATTGCTTTTGTTTAAAATAAAATAAAGAAAAAAAGAGAAATGACTACTAAAATTAATGGATCGTTGGGTGGATTTCACTGGCTTGGCTTGGCTGTATATAGATGAGGAGTGTATTTTACACATCAACTGTAATTCAATAAAAAGGAATTAAAAATTGCATGAGGTTAATTCAACTAATTAAAATACAATAAAATAAAAATAATACATTAAATTATATTATAATTTATCTACTTATTTAATTAAAATTTGTCTCTAGAGCAAGGGTCTAACATTAATTCGAAGTTGTTCTATAAAATTAAGAGTTTACTTTTAACATAGTTCAATTATATTCAATTTAGTATTTCTTAATACGTAACACAGATTTTTGTGGATTAAAAACATATTTGATATGGATCAAAATTTTGTATTTAGGCTCTTCCTATATTTTTACTACACCATGTAAATATTGAAGTCGATTTCAAACTGATTTGGAATTATTCAATCATAATATTTTTAAATAATAAATTAAAATATAATATAAAATTAGCATATAATTTCTTTCTTACAATTGGAAATCTTACAATATGGCATGTAAACTACCTTTAAATATTACTCAAACAAAATTATAAAATAAATAATGATTGTTTGATCAATGAGTCGGTGATTTTGTAGAATAAAATGAAGTTATTTACAATGACCTAATCTAAATATAAATCGATGGGTTATCATTCTATCAAAATGTTAAATGAAGTTAAAGATCATAAACATATTTCCACTATATTATATCTTTTTAAATAAGAGACTAATTAATTAATTAATTGGTAATTTTACATCAAATAGTGAATTGCTGTTAATATTAATAATAAATTACAAATAAAATTTTATTGAGAAAGTCAAAGAATAATAAATTTAAAATCAAAATGAAATCATAAAACTATCATATATTGTGTAATGGCCAATAGGTCAGATGCAATGTAGGGAGTATCAAGTCGTGGAACATGCATTCTGCATCTGCATGCCTGATCGCAGATGCAGAACGCATGTAGTTTTCTGTTAATTCATGTAGTTCAAACTTCTAATCACATACCTACCTAAGCACAAATCATTAATCTTTAGCAAATATACTAATCATGTATGATAAAATATAGCAACTCTCATATACCCATCATGCACGCATAATATGTACACAAACTTATACTTTTGCGTTCGTGTCATATCCCGAATTATTTTTCAGCCCTTTGTTTAAAGCCTAATATATTATTTTTATTAATAAAAAGTGAATTAAAGCCAGATAGAAGACTAAAAGTAAGAGAGTTAACCAATTAAAATACAATAAAAATAAATTATAATATACTTAAAGTATATCTTTAAAATTATAATCATCTTTAAGAGATTATGTAATTATCATCATCTAAGATGAGACAAATAAAGAAACATCTTATTATTTTAGATGATATAAAAATGAGTATTTATCTCTAAGATACAAGTAATTTCGGTCTTTTTCATTATTTAAGTAGATAAAAAAATGAAAAAATATTTTTCAAATTATAACTTATGTCTAATATATCTCGTACGTCATTGCGTGGTGTCATACTTCGTAATTATAAATAATCATACTGTGCGCACTTTCTTTATCCCCGTTTTTCATTCGCGTTATAAAATATTTATTTATATTTATTATAAAATAAATATAAGTATTAATTATAATTTAAAAGGTGGGGGGACATAAGTAATGTAAAAAAAATTTGGTCCCTCGCAAAAAAGACGACGGTGGAGACGCCACGTTAATCATTACTTTGATCAACGGTCAGCGTCTCTTTTAGAGGAGCTAAGCGCTGCACAACATTTTTCAATTATTAATTACGTGGGGACCACATTGTTCGTTCAATGTTAAAGCAGGCGCCGAAGCCCAATAACCAACCCCATCCCGCCCCACTACACGACATGTCCCAGTCACCAAAACCTCCGCCCGAGCACGGCCGACCCCGGCCGCTCGTCCTCCTCCTCCGCCCCATCCCGGCCGTCCACGCCGACGCCCTCGCCGCCAAGTACGACCTCCTCAAGCCCTGGGAGTCCCCCCTCCCCTTACTCGACTTCCTCGCAGCCCACGCCGCCCACGTCGCCGTCGCCGTCTCCGTCCAACTCCACCCCGTCGACGCCCCCATCCTTCGCACCCTCCCTTCCCTCCGCCTCGTCGTCACTACCAGCACCGGCACCGACCACCTCGACCTGCAGGGATGCCGCCGCAGGGGCATCGCCGTCGCCAACGCCGGCACCATTTTCGCCGACGACGCCGCCGACTACGCCGTCGGCCTCCTGCTCGACGTCCTCCGGAAGGTCTCGTCGGCGGACCGGTTCGTCCGCCGCGGCGATTGGGTTGCCGGCATTGACTTCCCTCTCGGCTCCAGGGTAGGTTTGGCTGGCGTCCCTCTCTCTTATGTTATAGGGCTTTCCTTTACTTTTAATATGATGCACTCCAATTCGCTTGACAGGACTAGGTTTTGTTATGAAAATACTGCTTGGAATTTTAAAATTTATTTGTATGCGAGCCTTGAACATCAAAACTCTCGATATTTATAAAGCCGTTAAAATAACTAAAAAATAGGGTTTTGTAAGTCTCTACAACACAACACAACAATGCTTGACATATTGTGTTTTTTCTTTTTTGTAGAGTGCCTGAAGATGGCATGCCCTATAATTTCTTCCATCTTTTCCGCTCATGTAATATAATGCTCTTGTTTTTCTTACGTGCGGGGCCTGTCATGATCTGCTGTTCAGGATGATTGCCGTGAAATTACTTGTTATTAAGTAATTTGAGAGGAACTATCACACGGTCATCATTAATCATATATATTTTATTGGTTATTTATCATATTGTGGAATAGTACTGGAAGTGGAAAGTTGACAAATTATTAATTTCTGTTTACCTGTTTACGCTTGAATATCATAGGTAGTTTTAGTTCCGTTGATCTTCCTAATTTGTATGCTATATTCTACTTCTCATCTTACATTTAGCTTCAACATCAATATATTTTTTTTTAAAAACGTATACACGAGTCATCGATATGTGTATTAAATTGTCCTTAACCACCATTAGTACTTCCGATTATGATGATGTTAACATTTCCAGTGTTTGGAGATCACTTTGACACAGTGATGTGATTTTCTTCTTTCAGCTTGGAAACAAGTGTGTGGGAATTGTTGGTCTTGGAAGCATTGGCTTGGAAATTGTCAGGAGACTCCAGGCGTTTGGCTGTCGTATAGTATACCACTCGCGGTCGAAGAAACCAAATGTTCCTTTCACTTATATTTCTAACGTTGTTGATCTTGCAGCTCAATGTGACGTTCTCATGGTATCATGTGCTCTGACTAGTGAAACATATCACATAATCAACAAAGACGTTCTATCCGCACTTGGTAAGATGGGAGTTGTAATCAACGTGGGACGTGGTGCTCTGATTGATGAACAGGAACTGGTGAGATGTTTAGTCGAAGGGGAGGTTGCTGGTGCCGGATTAGATGTTTTTAAGGATGAACCAAATGTGCCTCAGGAGCTCCTTGAACTGGACAATGTCGTGTTGTCATCACATAGCGCTGTGGTTACACTAGAAGGTCTTGCAGATCTGTTTGATCAAACGATGGCCAACTTGGATGCCTTCTTTGCAAATAAGCCTCTTTTGTCACCAGTTCTGTTATGATTTACTGGCCTTGTTGCTTCTAGTATGGCCACTCAATTATTGAAAAAAAAAAAGCTAATGTTAGAGGCTTTTGGGTCATCGGCTTTGATATAAGGCAACAATGACGTTGAATTTATGATTATCGTTCAATAATTTCTTCTTTTTTTTTTATAAAGGCATCCCTCGAGATATTGAACCCTTCACTTCTTCTGTAATCCATAAATCTTATAGCCGCTGTACCACGAGCTAAAATTTGTATCCATTATTATACGTTGTGAATGTCTTCCTTGGTCATCTGTTAAAATGCATTCTATATTTGAATATTTGATTGTAGTACTTTTTATCATAATTTTAAATATTGTATCAATTATTAGATCAAATATATGCCTGTTTGATGATCAATATTGGGGCATTTTTAGTCTAATGCACATTGGATTTAATCAAAATTTAAAATCACAAATAAAATATTTCATTAAATATTAATTGAAATAGAATAATACAAAAATAGATTCTATGAAAATTTTTACCGAAAAAACCAAATTCGAATTAAAATGTTATCTACCCCACAGCAAATTTAAAAATGATATTTTTTGTTACAACCATTAGATCAAAGAGTAATCGGGCAGTGTTAGAAAGAAGGATACCCTCATTTCTCCCTCTATATTAACCATTTCTCACTAACCTGTAGACATTGTCCATATTCGACAAGATTGTCCATATTCGTCCACTTAAACTTAGTTGTCCACCATCAAAATTCTTAAGTCAAGTCGGCCATGGTCAAAATTTGATCAATATATAAGAAATTATTTTCGATTCATATTTATTATATTATTTAATTATTTTTATTATAAATATTATTTTTTCTCACAAACAATTAATATCTTATTCATATAATCGTTCTCTTTTATTTTTCTTAATTTCTCTCATGTCAATTAGCATAAAATTTAAAATCACTTTTAAAAAAATATTTGAATAAATAAATATTATATTACAATGAGAAAATTCAAAAAATAAGATTGATGTGAAAATCTATGGATGGATATGTCAAACAAACCCTTTATTGGATTAAAAGTACATCAAATATTTGTCTTATTAGAGGCATAAGTACGAAATTGTAAGGAATAAATAAGTTGATTATGGAATGTTCATCAAATTAGTTAATACAAACTAATTTAAAATTTTATTTAAATAAACTAACTATTCATTCTGTGGACGTAGTAGATGAAAAATTTATATATTATTATTGTGGAGATTGAACATAGTAAAATATCCTAATTTGAAAAAAATGTTCAATATATTTTAGTCATTCTTATATCAATCATTTCCTCCGAATAGACATTTAATATTGGAGAACAAATAATTAGCCTAAATTAGGAATAATTTGAGTCAAAAAACACTTTAAACTTTGATTAGTATCTAAATTTACTTGAGGAATGAATATAAAGGTAATTCAAATTTTATATTCATGCATTTTTTATTATTGATATATTTTTTAACATTTGTTTTTTTCTTGCTACTATATTTTTTAATTGTAGAGAAATAAATAAGTTCATCATCAAATTTATTTGGAATAATGAATATTAAAGAATGAGAATATATTGATGATTGTGTTAATAATGATTATGTGAGAATGTTAGATTTAGTTTCTACTATTATATACGAGGATGACTTTTGTCATTTTTTTATGTAAGTCATTTTCAGTTATTTTAGATATTTAATATTAATTTTATGTATAAACTTAATTAATTTTAATATATATCATGATTTAAAATTTTAATAGAATATAATATTAACTTCACAAATATTGAAAATATTATGTTATTGATATAAAATATTAGATACTCGATCTATCATTCGGTCGAAAAAAAAATATCTATATTTAATTTATTTTTATTCGATAAAATTCGATCCATCAAATTTAGTCAAACATATTTCAAACATAAATCCGACTCAGTAATTTGAACGTCCATGTGCCTACCTGTCACCACGTTTACCGCCTTCGTGCTTTTATCTACTTTCTTATACTAATACTATTATAATGCGGCAAAAAAACACAATAAGATCTAAAAGATTTGTCTTTCTAACTACGACGTTAAAGATTTGTCTGTTCCGGGTACAAGTATAGATGCCTACTCCTGCATCACTTAGATGGTATCCTCCATCGGCCACTCCTACATATGACACCTCCGTCGACCTCCTTTCTCCTGATGCATGAACTATTCGCTCGCTTGCCTCTGGATACTGCCATCCCCGCTTCATATTGCCCCACAAAAGCTCAATATGCTCTCATCGTGCTCAAATTGGCGGCCGAAGCCTTGCCTGCTCCCTACCATGGGGGGGAGGCTTGCTACTCTCATCAAGGAGGAGTTAAACAGAAACATAACATATTATTATTTAAATTATTGAGTTTTCTCCTTAACCGCAGAATATAATGGTCTAGTTAAAAACATTGAAGTCAGTTTATGCTTGCCATTTTCTTCATCATATTATAGAATCGGACAGTACGACAATGTTTAAAATTATATTTTTATTATTGATTAATGATAAAAGAGAATGGTCCGTCTGCCTAGCGATTGAAGCCGGCCCATGCAAACTATTAGAAGCCTCGCCTCCTCTTGAACAAAAAAAGCCTCCGCTTGTCTTATGAGAAAGCCAGCCAGCCAGCCAGCCAGCCAGCGATGAGGAAAGGCCCGGCGTCTATAAAAATCATTCCCTTGTCCCTCCCCTCCCCGTGCCTGCGGTGACCCAACCAATGGACGTGGATATTTTCGCAGAAGAAGGCTGACGTTGGCGACCCTACTGGCTGCCTCATCTACATGACCCGTCTCCGTCTCCCATGCAATTGGCGAAACACCTTGCATGGGAGGAGGTAGGCGCGATTGATTTTTCACGCGATGCTTTACAAAGCATTTTCGCGGACATATGAGACTTTTTCTGTTCAATTTCTGTATCTCTCCTGCTTCACAACGATTGTTTGGAGGCAGGAGTCACGGGACTTGTATAGCTTAAACATCTACCACTCTTTATTTAGTCTGGGAAAAAAATCCACTTTCTTAGCTTTCCCCGTTTTTTTAAAGCTAGAACATGAACATGAAGACTGAGATGGAAGAGGGGAAAAAATCTCGTTACATCACCCATGAAATTTTTGTACAAAGAAATTTTTTTTATATAGTAACAAAAGCAGAAATTGGGGCGTGTAAAGAAAATGGAAAGATTTTAGCCACGTTTCATACACCTGCGCTCTAAATATTCCCGGATACTGGCAGACATATAAAGTGGGTATCAAGATTTTAGTAAGTGATTATTTCTAAGTGAATGTTTTCTCTATATTGAAATATCTACTTAATAAGCCTATAAATAACAAGGTATATATCTAGACAGAAAGCAAATAAGGTAATTAGCCAGTAGCCATTAAGGGGAGACTGGCGTGGAAGTGCGTGCAACAATCTTTGGTATTACTAATGTTGTAATAATCGGAATCATTAATTGAATCGATTAATTAAAAAATTTGAATCAAACTATGTAAAACCAACAATTTGAGTTAGGGTTTTATATTTAGAACCGGTCGGTTTGACCGCTATTTCGAGTTGAGTATATTTTAGAACACGTGTACTGAGCCGACACCAGTCACGTGTATGAGCCATGAATGGTTATGTGTACCCAAATATATGATGATAACATCATGAATACAACAGAAAAGAATGAGTTATCAAAACATATGAGAGTATGCAGTACAGTTTTTATTATTATGAAGCTTTATTGTAGAAATAGTTTTAGCTGTTTACCGCGTTATGACGCGTTACGGGTAGTTTGGATGAGTTGATAGTTATAGAGCATGCCATTTTCAAATTTTGATGTTTATTTTATTTTCTGAGATTTTTCTCAATTTTTTTTAAGATTTTTTTAAGATTTTATTACGAGTTAAAAATTATTTTGACTCGACTCAGAGTCAAGTCGAGTTTTATTTACGAGTATGCCACCAATTAATTTCAAAACCTCGATGCTTCCTCCCTTTTCCAAAAACCCTAGCCGTCCTCCCATTGTGACCGCCGCCGCCGCCCAGACGCCGTTGCCTCCCACAATAGCGTCGCCGTGCAGCCCGGCCACGGTCGGGCCGTTGCGACGCGGGATTGCCACGCCTAGCGCGGAGCCCGTGTTGGGTCGCGTCGCCGATCCTGCCGCCGGCGACTGTTTCCATCGCCGTCCAGTGGCGGCCTCGACATCCTCGACTCCCCAGCTACCTTCCCCGACCAGAGTGCTGCCGATCGCCGCCCAGGTCGGCCGGATCTAGCCACCCATAGTGGCCACTCCTGTTTTGGCATTTTTCGGTGAGCCGTCGCCTCCATCAGCCACGTTGACGTCACAGATGTGTCGGGCTCATCGAGTTGGTTCCGACGATACCCAATATGACCCCTATCCGGCCAGTAGACACCGCCGGCGACCGTCGCTAAAAAACCACTGAGCTGCCGGAAAACAGCCAAAACTCGCCGGAAAACGAGATTGCTGGAATTTGTTGGATCTTCCGCAGAGTTCATCCAATCGAACTTCGAATGCCGTCGAGCATCGAATTCGAGGTTTGAGATGCACGTACGCCGAAACCCTAGTCGTCATCGATTGCCGACGACGCGAGGTATAATTACCTTTAAGTTTATTATTTATAATTGATAATTGTTAGCACAACATGCTAGAATTGATTAATCGTCATGATAAAGGTCTGACTATAAATGAGGTGAAAGTTGCATGATGTGATTGAGTATGAGATGAATAGTAAGTGATCTAATGAGATAGATCAAGTATGAACACGATATTTGATTACGAGGTAATTTAGAAAAGTACAATAAAATTGATATGAATATGATAATTTAAAACTATTTACATTAATGATTATTGAGTTGTTGTTTGATTATGATTGTGTTTTGAGTGTGATAATTGGGACTACTTTGATGCATCATTTAGTTATTGGTAGTTAGTATTTATCTCTGATGTGTAGGTATGGAGTAGGAGCTCGCCGCCTAAGCGCAATAACACGCTTGGAGGTTCTACCAGGTCCGTTTAGGACACGCCTCTACTTTTATGCTATTTCTAATGTAGGTTTGATTATTATATGCAGGACGGGTTAAGTGGCATTTTATCAGAGCCCACTTAACTCGGGTCATTTAGCCGAACTGTTTTTCGGATTAATAACCCTCGATGATGAGATCTCTCAAGAATGATTTCAAAAACAAGATCCACTGCAAGTTGCCTTCGGGCCTATTTTATAAATTTTTACCCTAGCTTATATATATTTTTATCGAGTTTTCAGTGAGACAAGAGATGAAGAAATTGACTGCACGTACCATGCAGAGGATGCCGTGACAGCCAAAGCGGGATTTGGTGTAACACCCCGACTCGGTTCACCCTTGAACCGACCCGGAAATGCTACCGGCGACCGAACC
>JAVDBV010070214.1:0-10874 GCA_032619315.1 Piper longum
GACGGGGTGGAGGGGAGGGAGAGGGTGGCATTCTCGTAATTAAAAATTGACTCAAATCCGATTCAAATATAAAATAATAATTAATTCAAAATAATTTAAAAAAATAAAAAAATATTAAAAATATAATAAACTATAATACACATAATAATATCATAATAACATCAATATACGATTTTTATATATTTATGTTATAAATTGTCAATATATATTTTTATATAACCGATTCGGACCGATTCCGATTCCGACCGATTCCTGACCAATTTAAAAAATTAATTTTTGGCCGATTCAGACTGATTCTCATTCTGATTCTGATTCTGATTCATTAGAAAACTAATTCCGATTACAATTCTGATTTCTGCCACCATGGGATAAAAGAAAAAGTTACTTTGCTTTCGGCTAGTGGAGACAATGGCCTTAGATTACTCAAATCTGGCACTCAGCTTTTCCTTGTTTTATTTCTAAATTGAATTGCGCTCTTTGAAAGACTTCACTCGATTAAATAATAAACTGGGTATCGAAGCAGGGAATCTCAATGATTTACACCTCTTGGGCCATTCATTAATTAAATATACAAAATAAAATTTTTTGTGAGTATCTGTGCAATGTACATGTTCAACTTGCATCAGCAATAGCCAGATTGGGAACTGGGCATGCCTAGATATGATGAAAAGTTTGGACGCTAGTGACAAATGAGCACGACTATTTGTAGTAACTAGTAACTAGTAACCAAAGATTTGGAATTTGAAGCGAACCCCGGAAACCAGAGTACTACTATAATCCCATACTCGACCATTCTTCTCTTTGTAGTGATGAAATTGTCTGAAACATTTGCAGTCATGGTCGCTTATCGTTTTTCAGATTAATTTAATGTGATAAAAATTTTGCAATGTTGATCCCGAATGTGCCTCGGGTCTGAGGTACTAAAAAATAGACTTGTCAAGATCCCTCAAAAATAAAACATACCCTTATTAATTTCAAACCCCGCTTTGACATACATGCACCTTATTTCAAGATGAAGTTATAGTTTTTTCCTGTTTCGTATCTCATAGAAAACTCGATAAATTTATATATAGGCTTGAGAATAGATTCATATAATAGTCCTAAAGGCAGCTTGCTGTGGATGTTGATTTTTTAATCAGGCTCAAGGGATCTCATCTTCGAGGATTATTAATCACGAAAGTAAAATACATCTAAATGACCCGTGTTAAATGAGGTTCGATAAAATAACCACTTAACACATCCTACAATCTTGAAATCAAATTAATAACAGAATATAGTGATAAAAAGTGAGAAGAATCTTAACGGACCTCCGGTCCAAGCTTTAAGCGTGATGCCTCATCAACAGCGAGCTAAGACTTAAAAACTTACATTTAAACCCATTACTAAATAAAATATAAATATCTTTATATGATGCATGCTCGTATTATGTGCTCACATCATTAGTATATCCTAATAAAGAAGAATGCTAAATAAACCTACAACTAATAAATAAACAAATAAATACACTCATAATAAATATATAAATAATCATAACATTCTAATCATAAAATAATAATATCATTATATTATATAAGTATATGGCTAAATATGAATAAATATCGCATATACTCGTATTAGTAAACATATAAATAATTAAATAAATAAATACACAATCATTAAATAAATAAATAACTAAATAAATAGTTAATTTTATTTAATCATGAATAACAATAATATCATAGTCATCATAGTTATCCAATTCAAAATACACAATTAAATACAAATAAATAATAACATGCATGCAACGAACAAATAGATAAAATAAATAAATATATATGTACAATTTAATAAACATGAATAAGATTAATATTAATAAGTAAACATATCAATGATAATAATAAATTATCACATAAGCACTCATTATATACGACAAACATCAAAATAAAAGAATAAACAATAATGAATAAATAAATAAATAAATAAACAAATAAATAAAATCATAATATCAAAATATACTAAATCAAGTGAATATGCATCTAAACTAAAGCAAGGTTCTTGAATTATTGAAAATAGTAAAAAATGTGTTGAACTAAGTTAACTCACTAAACTGAACTGGATTGGCTAGGTTAACTCGGTTTGGGTTAGATAAATTGGTAGGTTGGGTTGGCTGGGCTAGTCTGGACTGCTGGATGTGGACACGGCTCGGGCATGACCACAGACACGAACAGGTGAATAGAATTTGGGTTGGCGGATGCGAATGGGGGCAGGTGGATAGGAACGAGAGTATACAGGTCTGACTAGGCAGGTGACACCTATCGCCGAAAAATGTCGACAGTGGCTTGGATTGGGTCGCCACCGATCCAGATTGATAGCCGTGATGACGAGGAAGACGATGGTGGTAGTGATCGATGGAATCCGACCACTGGCCGATTGAAAAACAACTCGAAAAAGGGGCAAAATTGCCGAGGGTGGTCATGGGTGGTCTCAAAGTGAAGATCTTGATGAAAGCAATCTATCTAGGTGGTCGGACCAGCCGGAGGTATATCATCAGCGCCAAAAAATGGCCTGAAAGGGTGGCGGTGGCGGCGGAAATCAGCTATAAAAATGTCACTGACCAGGTAGATGGGGGGGCGAGCCAGAGACTCTAGGGTGTAAAATTTCAAAAATCATGAAAATTTTCTGAAAAATAACTAGGTAGAAGTTAGGGCTGACATGCATGGCTCAGATCTTGCCATGTGGCACGATTTGTACATCCGATAACTCGTGGCCTAGTAGGACCCATATATGGGTATATACAATATACATATGGATAGAAAGTTTGGATTGAGACCGTCTAAAACCAAAACTGACTCGAGCCCTAAAAGTGACTATACAGGTGAGAATTGAGGCAATAAAAGACTAAATGAATCTCAAACCTTTAACTTAATTGGGTGAAAACCTACGACTCAATCAAGCTGGTCCTACAACGGTACAATCTAGTAATCCAAAATCCTTTTGATGCAGATGCAAATGAGATATATTAAAAATCTCAAACGTATACTAAATGTTGCAACGACCTAAATCTGGACCTACAACCCTGACTAACCCAAAAAGTTATTTCTATACCCTGTGCATAGACTGATAACTCATGCTCTAGTATAACATATCGCAAGCTATCATTTACATGTTAAGTATGCTTAGCTATTATAACATGCTCATACCGTCATTTAAGCCCTATAGTTATAATTTAAAAACTAGTCTGGCTTGAGATCGTTCAAAGCGACTTGAAACTGGCCCAAACTAGTCAAAACTACAAATGGATAAAATCTTAATCCGAAGTTGGGTTTTACAAAAATCCTAAAATAATTGCTCCAAAAATACCTTAAATATAAATAGTAAAAAATCACAAAAAAATCCTAAAGTAATAAATTTCATAAAAGACCAACTGCTAAGTACTAACATATCCTTGAAAAAAACTAACATATGAGAAAATCAAAGCCCCGGAAAAATATCAAAACAATAATGCTACAAAAAAAATCTCACTTTTACCTATGGCAAAGTATACTTTGGTTTATTTAAAAGTACATTACCGTGGGTGAAAGTGGGGCATACAAGATAATCATAAAAATAGTAAAAAAATATCACCACGGTATATATACTTACTATAATATAACTTATGGATTATATTGTTTGACATTTATCTACTGTTTTTAAAATTATTTCGTAGACTTTGCTCTCCCCCCCTCATGTAAGTATAATTTATGCTAATTTTAAATATGCTTCCTAAATTGTATGCTCTAAATCCCAAACACTAAATTTTAAGTATGCTTCATAATATTTGTTTAGGCAAAAGTGGCATATTTTGTTGGCAGTGATTAGGGTATTATTTCTTAGATAATCGGACCCCGGCATGGCCAAATGGAGTTGACCAATTCCAGACTAACAAATTTCGAGATTTACGGAAGACTCTCTGCTTACGTCGTTATTATATATGTAGGAAGGAGGAGAGGAAGGAAGAGCAGAGCAGGGCCTTGCTTACAGCTCTTAGCCTCCAAACAACGTTAATGGGCAGCCCCCTCCCCGCGTCCTAGGCCTCCATGATTATATCAATGTCTAATAGTTTAAGTTATGCCTTTAGGTTGCTGAGTTGTAAAGATAGGACTTCAAGTTGTATTTTTCTCCATTTGTCTTTAAAAATAAAAAAAATTGTTAGTGGCTTGCATTAAGGTACGGGATTTTCAACGTGGACATAATCTGTGCTGCAATTAACATAGCCAAGCATGAGGGTGTATTGGTGTCTCTGGACTTGGCTAGTTTTGAGGTGTTGTGGCTGTTATCGTGTTTTCACATTATAAGGTGCGTGTATTTTACCGAAATATGTCGCCTATTATATAATTTTGAATAATTACTGTTTCAATAAATGGTTCGAGACTTCAAGCCCCCTCTTCTTGAATTATTAGCCTTTGTTCTGCCAACGAAGATGAAGCAAAAGAGCTATTGAGGTGAAATCTGCTTTTGAGTCATCAAGAAAAACTCTTTTGGTGATTAGTGTAGTGGCAATGCATTTAACTTCATGTTCGCAAGCGTGAGCTTCGGTCATTAACTGTCTCTATTTGTTACTTCATGTGGCTAGAAATAATGTTGTTTTATCAGTTACTGTATCAAGCCCCCGAAATGAAGTTAGCCTTATACACGTAAAATGGCTGATAAGTTAGCTCATTTTTTTCTTGATACGAGAGTCGCTTACTTTACAACTAGTATCCATTGAAAATGTATAAATCTTTCCCAATAATGTGGAGAAAATTGTTGAATGGCCTTCCAAGAATAATAATTCAATTCAACTGTCATGCAAACGATTAGTCTAAATGATAACAATTCTACGTCCTCATAAATGTGGTGTCATTTTGCTGGTGAGTCCTTTGTGAAAGTGAGAAATGTTACCGGTTGGTGAAAAGCATGTAAGGAGCTGTATGATACACTGTGGTCATTCATTTCATATACTAGAATCAAGTTTTATTTTGATATACTCTATTATGCTCAACTTGTCTACTACATGATGTTAACAATAATGTTGTTATTTAATCCTACGGTGGAGCCAGATGTAGGGCTTGATGCTGCTGTTAGTTATTTGGCTGAACGTTGCCAATGGGCGGTAGTTACCCTTGGTCGCAAAGGTTGCACGGCTAAACATGGGAAAGAGGTCAGTAATGGTTTTGTTAGCTTCGACACTGGAATACAGTGGATTGACAAAATTTATCTTTTTGTATTTGGTTGGATTAGTAGAAATGTTATGGTTGATTAAGTATCTGGTGTGGAATAATTAGTGTTGAATATTAATCATTATTTGATAAATATAGAATTCTATAATGCTTTCATATCTAAGCATAAATAGCTGGCATGATAACATTGGGAATTCATTCAACGTCTCGAGATGGACATAAACAAACAGTGTGTAGCTGTTGTCTCCATGTTGCTTGCCCAGAAAATGTATCCTACAGGTTTCGTTGTCTATTGTGTTTCAGGTAGTTCGAGTTCCAGCAGTCGGTAACATGCAAGCAACCGATACCAAGGGAGCCAGTGATCTTTTTTCGAGTGGATTTCTGTATGGAATGGTGAAGGGGCTCTCTTCTAGAGGATTCCTGCAAAGTAGGTTTTTGTAGTGGTGCTTCTGTTATCCGGGCATTAGGAGGGGAGATTAAACATGAAAATTGGCAACGGGTGTACAAGCAGATGGAAATAAGGGGCCTGCCTCTACCTGATATTCACAACTAAATTGAACTTTAGAACTTGCTTTGGTCTTAAAGACTTAAAAGACTTTATTAGGGTAACACTGGCGTTGCATTTTGGGGCCTATGAAATTGGTGATTCTAATGGCCACTGATAAAATATCGAGCCTTCAAATTTGTGTACCGTGCATACTTTATCTTGAAGTGATAATTCCTAGTGACACCTAAGTACATGGGCATTACTTAATTGCTCAACGAATAATGTATATACTATATACACAATAATGATGTGGGTTCATGACATATAGTGATTGTGCATATAAACCAGGAATAATGTTGGACTAATAAATCACAAAGCTATTATCAAACTATAAGCAAAGCATATGAATCAACTTATATATGATACAATCATAGGAATAAAATTAGGGAGGTGATAACGGTGGAGCCTTTCTGAACTTTGTGGGTGGACTGTGGAGCCATTCACTGCCATTGATCAACGACTTAGACACAAATGGTGCAACTTCTTGGCTTGTGAATTCATGTGACCAATCAACCCTCCGTGTTGTATTAGCACCTGGACCATAGCACCGGTGCTGCCCATAGAACACAGTCCTTCACAAACAAACAAGATAGTACCCAAATTGTCAACTAAGAATAAACATGGAAGGTAAATATTTTATAAACCATCCATTTTTGTAGTCGTATTTAGAGTTTAATCATATAGTTTAGCTCACATACTTGCGGTTATTAGCGTTGCCCCATCATCCCAGCCATGGGGCAAGACTGCATTAGACAAATAAGTCCAAGCAAAGATGACTCTGGAGTAGGATGCCCATGGCCTTCCGAGGACGGTAGTGCCAGACCCAGTTACCCTGCAATTGATGAAGACGTACCCTGTGTTGTCCTTTGGAGACTCCCTTTTTTGTGCTGTGATTGCACCTTCTCCCTCAGAGAGAGAATGAATCCGACATTTCTGAAACATACAATATAGAAACTTGTAAATTCAAATGCTTATGTGCATGATGGTCTACTAATATTACACTGGCCATAGATTGTTACCATATGTTGTCTATATAAGCATTAGGCCATGTATGCGAGCTAGAATGTAGTACTCACTTCAAAGATGGAAAGGCCATTCCCACAAATGAAATCGGTGGAGCCTTCAATATAACAGTTGGTGTAGTAGTGCCTTCCTTCATGATCAAAGAGGGTGTCCTGATAAGAGAGAATCCTGCAACTATAGAAAGCAGCTCGGTCTCCGCTCACTCGCAGAGCAACTGCTTGAGCTCCATACCCAAACGAGTTCTGCATTCACATCGAGCCTACCTTTGTTATATATCTTCCACATTGATCAATTGATTTTAGATCACAAAATGGAGCTACTGAGACCCATTACTTTATATTGTTTAAATCTCATGAACAATAGATGAGAATATGTTTTCATATTGTACCTTTGTTTTAGATCATTTGTAAAGGTTAGTTTAAAATGAGAAGGAATGCTATTGTTTGGGTATGGTGAAAATGAGATAGATGAATGAATACCTTGATAGTGAGAAGGCGGGCAACAAAATCAGGAGCAAAGACAGTGAGTGTTGCGGAGTTCATAACATCTCCACTGTCATTCCAAGTGATAATGGTGGTTTCTGCCTTAGACCCACTCAATGTAATGAAAGGCTTGTTTGCTGGTATCACTACCTTCTCTCTGCCGCCACATAAAGTAGTTTTACTCTGTCAGCACTATTTGCACTGTTTTTTTGCACATATTAATTATAAGTAGTTCCAAAGTGAAGCATTATGGTTGTTGAGTGGTTGTGATGATAGTCCCAAAACTCTTATAACCACATATTTATGCAACGTGTTTATGGGCACCAAGAAAATTTTCATTAGCCAGCTCCAAAATATGGTTCTTCTTATACTTACAATACATCTATATGTATGCATGATTTATTTCCATGATGGGATCATAACCAGCTAAAACTTTCCAAAATTTTCATAAACATGAATTCGACATATATGTAAATGTTGTACAGAAAAGAGAAAAGGAGATTAAAATATTTGATGTAAATTACTTGTAAGTTCCAGGCTTGACCCAGATGAAATAAGGCTCCTTACTATTGGCAGGAACAGCATCAACGGCGTCTTGAATCTTCACATAATCGCCCTTCCCAGACTGATCCACTCTTATCAATACCGCACTCGACCAATCCAATCGAGCACTAGCAGCAGCAGCAGAAGACGAAGCCATGACACAAACAACAAGGAAAAAAACCAGCACCTCAATTAGAACTGCCCGAGAGAAACAATTATGATCACCACAACGAGACCAACTATGCCCTGCAAATGTTGATCTCAACCGTTCATATAGCCGCTCCATGGCCCTGCCCATGTGGTGCATTTTTAGTAGATCACCGCCTTGTCTTCTTGGGATTCCAAATCTCTTTGGTGATGGGATCAACGCTTGTTCTTGAGCCCAGAAGAAGAAGCAAAGATGAGGTTGCAGCTAGCTGTGATTATTGGATCTTGCCATAGTTTTATATCATATGGCTACGTGAGTATGTTTGTAATGTGGATGGATGATTACATGTTCCGGCCGATATCTTACGTTTCAAACTCTTGACAGCCAAATTCTTGATGCTTCACCATGTAGTGGTGGCGGCAGGCAAAGAAGAAAGAATTATCAAAATTAAAGAATGTATCTATATATATATTTTATCATATCACATTGTATTGTCAATCATTAGGTGGAAGAAGTTGAACGATTCATACAGCATTTCTGCTTATCTATCTAATTCAATGTTTGAAGCCTTTGTTGTTTGTAGAAGTTTTCAAGTTTCGATGTGCTCCTGGTTTTACGCTGGGATTAAATATAAGTTGGCCCAAGCATGCAGCTTTTGTTTACAGCTAAATTTGTTTAGCAACTAACCAATTTCTTCTTCTTCTTACTTTTTTTCTAATTAAGTTGGCGTGTGGTTTCCTGTGCAACAGCTTGGTGGAGTAGCTCTGCTGCAACATTGATCATTTCTCTCTTTTCTCAACTATTGCTTCGTCTCCGCTCGGCCTTCGTCAATAATTAATTTCTCAAAGTTATCATGGTAAAATATATCTATCAAGACATGATGATGCATATATATTTAATTTTATAGGAGGTAGATAGTTCTTTTATGAACATTTATAAGCACAATTTCATCTCCCATTTCTTGTTTTGATGCTAACTATACAATTGTCCTTAATATGCACCCTATTTTTAGTTTCAAGTCAAAATGAAGCTTTTGATTAAGTCGATGCCGCGAACAATATTCTGGCCTTGTTAACCGGTTCCAAATTGACTAGTGATCATACAAAAGCTTTCTATTACTAGTGAATGTGGATCTTGATTACGCTGTTAGTCGAATAGAATAGCCATAAGGGGCCAAATTTTGAATTAAATTGAAATATAATAACTCCTTGAAACAAAATTATACATTTTATTATTTAATTTAAAGGCATGTGTGAATTTTTACGGGTAATGGATTATATATTGGACAAATGAAAGGCCGATGTTTTGTAATATTTTCGAGAGAGGTACCACCGTGCATGTGCCTCATAACTTCCATGCAATTTCTTCGACGTCGGCTTGGCCTCCCACTTGAACTCTAAGTTATTACATGACATATTATTATCAAAACTTATGACATATAGAAAATCATACCTAGCTAGATAGTTGGAATCCGCGGAGACAGAAGCACAACTTGAACACAATCATACCTGAACAATCTGTTGGAAATCAAGCCTATTTTTGTTATCAGTTATCAAAATCTTGTTCGTAGGTGAAGGGTCTAGAAAAATGGTGTTAATGTAATTTTTAAGCGAGATTTTATTTTTTAAAATTTCATCAAGAGATCTCAATCTTGAAATTTTATTAAATTGTAAAATCAGTTAACCGTCTTATAAGTATTGTCATCCAATAAAACACTACTAATTACATCCTACGACTTGAAAATAAACCTCTTGGAGCCAAATAAGATGCTATGTTAAGTTTTTAAATTTAACTCTTATGATAATTTTGTCGTAGTGACTTTAAATCTTATTAACTTAAAAGGTATCAGGTCAAACCAATACTTGTGCTCATATATCAAAGATTATCATTATTAAAATAATCTTATTATTTATTCAATCAAGATAATTATATATATCAATTATTATTCGACTTAAGATTTTACACTGTGCTCGTTTTACAGCCAAATACGAGTTAAAATATTATCATTTTAACTATATATTTAATTAATCAGTTTGGCATGTAAATTGTGGTCATCCAAATGCATCGGAAAATCATAAAATTTTAATTTTTTTTCTTGTTTTAAGTATTATTTGGTAAATTAGCTGATAAAAATTACAACTTTGGGTTGAAACGAGTATTTTATTATATTTAATTAGCAATAACACAACTTTTTAATAAAAACTAAAATTTTAACGATCAAGCAAATTTCTTAGTGATGATGATGACCTAAATTGAGAGATCTACGGGCAAACACATCATATGTACATGTCGAAAAACGTAAAGAAAAGAAAGGGAGAAGTGTGTATCTCGTCGGGGAGAAGAAACGGGGAAAAGAGGAAGAGGGGAGGAGGAGGATGAGTTGGGGAGGAAGGAGGAGGGGTGGAGAAGATGAGGGCGAAGAGGAGGGTGGTGGGGAGCAAGGGGGAGGAGGAGAGGAGATAGGGGGTAAAAAAGGAGGTGGCCGGTAAGGTTTTAGCGCCCTGCCCACGAGTGTAACGCTCGCTCTTGTGGGAGACACAACGCTTAGCATGCATGTGCCACTAGTAGAAATTCATTCATTAGGGATTGGAATTATGCAACTGGAAGCCACAGTCGCAAATTAGTAACTAACATGCAACCTGGTTGAAACGGAATAGATTTGCGACTGTTCTGCGACATCAATTGCTGTTGCAAAAGTATTTAAAAATTTTAGTAACCATTTTGTGACTGATTAGCTACCACAATTTTTGTAACCAGAATATACAGTCGCTAAACAGTTGGCTATTTTATGAAGCCAGTCGCAAACATTTGACATCTTTAAAAAAATTTGAGGGCTGAAGCCCCAAAAATCGACCCGAGTCCTATCATAGCACCGTCATCATCCGTCCCACTTCCGCCTTGCCTTGTTGCTGCCTCCTTGCCTCACTGCCGCTCTGACTCACCGTCGTCGTGCC
>JAVDBV010070215.1:0-16865 GCA_032619315.1 Piper longum
CAAGGGTTTGCAGGTCGTCTTCCTTGCTGCCCACGTTTGGTGAATTTCAGGAGAACAATCCGCTGCTGTTGCTGTCTTCCATGGCGCCGGCGAAGCAGGGGAGCCGCCCAAGCAAAGGAAAGGAGATTGTTGTCGATATGGGTGACGAAAATCATACCACAGCGTGACCAAAACCGAACCAAACACAACAAAGTTCCGGCATTTGATAGAGCCACCTCTTTCGCATGCCGCGAGCTGTTCAGCTCCCGCGCCGCCTGCGCGCACTTCATCAGAGCGTCCGGGTCCAATCCGCCGGAGCATCCCGCATGCCTCGCGTACTCTCCGCCGGACGGGGGAGGCGGCGGATACGACGGCTCTTGCTGCCGGAAGAATATCGATTCGAAGCGAGACGCGCCGGCGTCCGCGTATGCACTGTCCGCCAGGACCGCCGCCGGCGTGGCCACTGAGACGGCCGCGCTGGCGCGGCATGCTCGGAGTCCGGCCATGGACGACCACCCGAAAGATGCGAGCTATATCTCCGGCGAAGTCGCCGGCGGGCCGTTGGCCGAAAAGCCCAAAACCCTCTTTGGTTTAGGGTCTAAGAGACTTGCGGCGCACGCTTGCGAGAAACGGGACCCGACCGGATCCTAATCGGAATAATCGGGTAATCGGTTCCGTTTGCTAATTAGTTTGATCGTTTATTAGACCCGACTTGTGCTCTTGCTCAACCTAAACCCCCTCCCACCGCCACCGCCTCCGCCGCCATCGCCATCGCCATCGCCGGCGGATTCCCTTTTCGAGAGGCAGGTACGACGTGCGGATTTCGACGGAACTGTTCTAATTGTTTGCTAGTTTGCAAGAAATAGCTCGGTCTGCGATAAATGATGGAAGGGTTGTTTATTTTGTTTTAGAGGTGGTGTAGGAGAGGTAGGGGAATGGGGAAGAGGAAAAGGGCGACGGAGGAGACGGCTACGGAAAAGAGCGGCGAGCAACACTCCTCCTCCACTGTTTTTATTAGTAACTTGCCATATTCAGTTACTTCTTCCCAGGTGTGGATTTGGACACCGGTCATAGATATCGCATTAGTGTTTGAGGTTTACATTGATCTTTATTTTTCTCTTTTTCTTTTTGCTTACTTACAATTTGTTCTTGCAATTGTTTAGCTAGAAGAAGTTTTCTCTGAAGTGGGTCCAGTTCGGCGTTGCTTCCTCGTCACAAACAAGGGTGAGAAATGTGTTTATACTTTTAATTCATTGTTATATTTATATTCCATGGATGAACATGACCAGCTACTGAATGTCTTTATAGTTGTGCTTTTTTTTTAATAAAAAAAAGCTCTTATAATATTGAAGTTTTATATTGCACATCTGATGTGTTTATGGATCACTCTGTACTAAAAAACAATTTCTTTTTGGGATTAGATATCAGAAGGTAATACTACTTCAGTCTTTATTAATATGCTATATGCTGATAATGTTACTTTGGTTTATTTTAATGAACTATTGTCTTGGGTATTCAATATTTGATAGACAGAAGTTACTCTTACATATGTTCTCAAGTATGAGTCAAATCACTCATCATGACCATGACTCATGTGTAAATATGCCCTGTCAATTCCTTAAATTTTGTCTTCTGTGGACTGGACTCTGGAATGGTAATCATTCTGGTTGGAATATTGTGTATCAATTTATATATGGAAATTCATCGCTACAGGATCAAGTGAACATCGTGGCTTTGGCTTTGTACAATTGTAAGTTCCATCAATTCATTACTTCATATTTCTCTGAAGTTGTGCTAGTTTTTTATGTGGGAAGTACCATTTTTTCCCTCTTGGGTTGCAAGACGCCAGTGCTAACATTTTCTTGGGTATGTTGTTTACATTTACTTCTCGTTGACTAATTGTTCTAGAAGTCTCTTATAATTATATTTTTGTTTTGAAATTCATCCTGTAAATCTCCTGCATATTTTTAAGCACCTAGCTTGTCTTTTTACTGTCATTAATTTAAATCAAACATATCATATTGACAACTATTCTGGTGAGGCCTATCTCATAGTTTTTCATCTTATCCATTTTGGCACCTCTATTAGTATGTCATAGAAGACATTGCTGTAATGCAGCATTTTTTTTTTCTGATCCATATAATTCCAGAAGCAAAATTACCATTAAACTGCTGCATTTTTTTTTCATTTCTTTGAAAAATGATAAATTGTTTTTGTTTTTTCTGATCTTCATGAGTCGACCATTATATAGCTGCATTTTCATTTTTATTTGTTTGAACATGGTTAATGAATAATGTACCTTACCAGACTGCTGTCTTATTGTGTAATGCATTTTGGCTAAACATTAACTCTAGGCTCAATAAGTGTGGATAGCAAATATTTTATTAGGAGCTCTTTTTTTTTCCTGGTCGGCTGAGTGTTTGCTGGAGATAATTTGCACTTTTCTAACATTTCTTGTAAATAGTGCTGTAGTGGAGGATGCTGAGCGTGCCATTCAACTAAAACATGGTTTTCTTCTGTGTGGAAGAAGAATCAATGTAAAATATGCACTGCATCGGCTTCCTTTGGAGCAAAGACGGTCAAAAGCTAATGGTAATTTTATCTTCATTCTATTTTTTGTTAACATGCTTTTTCTTTATTTCTTTTGGCATTGTTGGTTAATGACATGCTGATGTCCTTTGGTTGTGGGCAATAGATGGAAATCAAGATGATTCTGAGGTGGATATCTCCAACAAAGTCACTCACGAGATTATTAAAGGAAAGTGTGAGAAAGGTAGAATTGGTGATATTTTCTGTTGTATTTTTGTTTGTAATTCATATATGTGGAGTTGTTTGTGTTTAAGGACTTGTCTATCAACTTCTAGGTGGATCTAGAAAGTTTGGGAAAGAAACTTTGCTTTTTAAGGATCTAACTGATAAAGCGAACTACTCGGGAAAGCAAAGGTAGTTTTAGACTTTGTTTATGTGGCTGATTTATGGTAATTAATTGCACCACATCCATTTCATCAATCCAAATGGTTACTTTACCGTGCAATTACTTCTCATTGTTGAATTTGCCTGCCCAAATATGGCCTATTATATTATATGTCTTGTCCTGACAGAGATACATGGAATGAAATTTTTGTCCACATTTGAACATATATTACCAGAACAACAGAAAAGTAGCTCACCTTAGTTATGGAACTGTAATTTTTTAGTTTAGACTACCATGAACTCAGTGCAATGATTTGTGTTTTTACATTTGTAAAGAATTTGTAAAATATTCGAAAATGATATTGCCTGCTACCATTGTTCAATTAAAGTCCCCTGGACCTGTCATGCCATGACCATGATTACCAATGATAGGACATCAATTTCCTGCTAAAATCCAAAAGAAATTAAAAGTGAAATATATTGACCTTATACTCAAATAGCATTTATTTTTATTTATCAAACAAGTGATGTTTGGTGTCATATTATTTAACAGCCATAAAAATGAATAATGTGAATTTTATGTTTCCCTTCCAGTCAGTGCCGTTGGCTATAATTGTTTAGTTAAATCAGCTTTGATTGGTGAAGTGTGACATATTCTGCTGCATGAAGCTGTTGGTTCAAATGTTGTACATCTTATATTGTTCTCTTGACATCATGAAGGGTTGCACGAATAGTAGTATTTGGTGGTCTATTGGACGCTGACATGGCTGCGGAAGTATTTCGTCGAGCCAAGGAAGTTGCAGGTTTCTGTTCTGTAACTTACCCTCTTCCAAAAGAGGAGCTTGATGTCCATGGTTCGTGTCTATTTCTTTTTCTGTCTTTGTTGTATGTGATCTATGTTGTGTTACATACATGTGTTGCAAAAAGGCAAAAAAAAAAAAAGAGTAGATTTTTGTACTGAGTGAATGGTTGAATTTGGGAAGAAAAATACCTCCTCATTAGGATGATTGAGCGGGTTTGGTGTCCCATTTCTAGCTGGGCTTGCATAGTCAAATTGGGAGCGAGGGTATTTGAGCTCTGAGTACATTCTTCTGATGTAAGGCTATTACATGCTTTATTGACACTATCACGACTGTATAATGGGGAGTACAGCATCTTTCTTTTGTTGCATCTGCTGTAAGAGAAAGGGATGACGTTTGGTCAATGTGAGAGGGGAAGGGAAATTCTTTGCTTGCTCTCTTACAGGTGTTCTTTATTTTTTGGGTCAAGTGACCATTGCCAAGGTTAAATAATTTGATATGCGGTAGGTTTGGCACTTTGACTGATACAAAAATTGGCCTCCCGATGGAGTTGAAGATTTCTACTGACGTATGATCTAATAATGTTTTTTTCTTAATTTGCATTGTGGATTTGATCCTGACATTATATTAAAGGAGCTTTAAGCTGTTTGCATTTGTGTTGACTGGGAGAAATTTCATTATAACTTGGCTCATTTTGTACTTATATTTGCTGCTTGGATATTATGGGTGGACAATTCTCACTAATTTATGATCAACGTTGTAAGTTTGTTTGCTTACATCAAAGCTTTGCTCTCCTTTCCTTATGACCCTTTTCTTGATTGTGGATACTGTTCTAATTTGGAGATAGTTTCAATGTGCCATTAAGTTGTAAGTTTTTACAGGACTAGCTCGAGATGGTTGCAAGATGGATGCTGGAGCGGTTCTCTATGCAAGTGTTAAGTCAGCTCGAACAGCTGTTGTGATGCTGCATCAAAAGGAGATAGAAGGTGGACTTGTTTGGGCGCGCCAGTTAGGTGGGGAGGTGTGCTTTCTCGCATCTATCTCTTTTTTCGCCCTTTTGTCACATTGATGATTATTCATAGGCACAATTTTAATTTCACATTTTCTGCTACCCCATTACGTTTGTCTCTATGTTGGTAATCACTTGTGATTTGGGCTTTCCTATTATGCAATCGTTTATATCTTTGTAGGTATGGGTAAAAATGATGTGCTTAAAAAATACATGTAGAAGTAGAGACCTGTGTTGTTGGGTCATCCCTAGTCTTAATTTTGTAGTACACTACTTGATGTGCTATATGAGCTTCCTCCGAGGATTGGAACTTGGCTCTGACACCACCTGATGCAATCCTAATAATCTGATAAGCCCTCAGGCTTGTTTGATGGCTGCTGCTTCTACAGGAAACTCGTGGTGGTGGTATTGCAAAGTGACATTCTTTTCCGTAGTGATCCATTCTTATCCTTGCATTCCTGCAACACCTCCCAGTTATCCTGAATTCCTACAATACCCCCACTTAGCCTTGTTCACCAACTTTCAGAACTATCTATCATACCTATTTTATTTCTCAACTCACATCTTGCCAGAACCCTTAGATATTGGGATTTTTTTTAGTTTCACCTCTTTTATAGAATTTCACAAACACGTACCATTTTGCTAACATCTGAAATACTTACCCTATTGTGTCCAAGGTTACCCCTTTGACTGTGAATTTCCTCTCTAGTGTTCTTTTTCTTCTGCAATGCTCTATGATGCTCATGCATCTCTTTGAAGGATTTTATCTGTCCTTTTGAACTTTTTGCCCTTTATAATCTTTTGTTTGCATTCTTCGAGGATATTTATAATTACTGAAAAAAAGGATTTTTGCCGCCGGGCTTTTAAAATTTGTGACCAAGGGTGTTTTGTCTGTGAAATTTTACCCTTTTCCAATGTTCAAGTGTATTCTCTGTGTTGTCAGTTGAATCAAATTTGCGTGTCATATTTTCGGTGATAACTGAACTTTCTTCGCCCTCCAGTACACTCAATGTGTTTGACTTTGCCTAAGTAGTCCTCTTTTATGTGTTATTGAATTCCTATTTGGTGGAGGAACTGAAATAGAATTATATGGATGTTGTTCTGCGTCACTCTTGTTCTTTGACCTAAGTGTATATGCAGTCTTCTTTCGTTTTCTTTTTGAAGATCTTGTGTCAAATTTTAATATTATTGAATCTTATTTCGTAATGTTATATGCAGGGTTCTAAAATTAGGAAATGGAGGCTTATAGTTAGGAACCTTTCTTTCAAGGTAATGAAGTGTGAAGTTCTACAAATGCCATTGCCATACGACTGGTATGTCTTCTGTGTTCAAAGATATACATTAATATGTCATTCTGTCTATTACCCAGGTTACAGAGACGGAAATAAAAGATGTGTTTACAAGTTCAGGTTTTGTTTGGAACATACTGATTCCCCATAAATTGGTAGATGGGTACATGCTGTGGAGCTTTAGATTTTATTGACCTTCATCTTTACATAATTGTGTATCTTTTTTCATTTTGTTTATTCTTTGTCAGATTGTCTAAGGGGTATGCATTTGTCTCATTCACATGTAAACAAGATGCAGAAAATGTATGTTGGGAGTTAATGACTTTTTACATTTTACACGTTTGGAATCTTGGCTTGTATTACATGAAATGATGAAGCCCTTAAACTTATATTAGGCCATTAAGAAGACTAATGGGAACACTATTGGTGGAAGAACTGTTGCAGTTGATTGGGCTGTTTCTAAAAGAACATATGCAGCTGCTTCTGGATATGCTGAAGTTGAGGAAGGTATTTTTATGTTTTATCATTGGAGTCACTTTCTTGTTTTATCTCTTCATTTTTTTATTCTATTTACTTAACAATATGATAAACTTAGTTGGGAGCATTTGTAAACATTCTCATTGTTATTATGCTTATATTTTCTAGTCTATTGTTGAATGCTTTCATCTAGAAGCAAATTAATTTCCTTCATTACCAGTTTCATCGTATAAGATGATTTTCTTAATATGTATTGTTATCAATCAAGCCTTTCATGTTGTGTTCCATTTAAATGTAAAAGCACTTAATCAATGATGCAAAATTAATGCTGCTGACCGAGCCCTGGGATACGGCATAGATTAGAATTATGGGGAGTATGATTTTTTGTCGATGTAACGAATAAGAAGCTTAGTTAACATCTTACTTGTTTACAGGCATTGTAAAGGATTCCTCAAAAGATAATGATGATGAGGATTTTGACTTGGAGGGTAACATGGATGATAATGCCCATCAATTTGATCAACTTGTAGCTGCACCTGTGGAATCTGAAAAAAATGATGTCCAAGAGATAGAAGTGGAATTTGACCTCACACGGAAAGTCCTTGATACTTTGATGCAATCTGCAAATTGCAGTGCCACGAAGAATGACGAGGAAGCACATTGCCTTGAAGAAAAAATTTCTGACGATGAGTCATCTCCCAAGACTAAAAGTGGAAACAAGCCAACACGAAGACCAAAAGAAGAGAATGATTTGAGCCAAAAGATTTTCATTCGCAATCTTCCTTTTGATGTGAGTACTGAAGAGGTCAAGCAAAAGTTCTCATTATTTGGAGAAGTAGCGTCATTGGATTTAGTCCTTCACCATGTAACAAGGTATATCTGATGTTTTAAAACTCTAGTATATTTTCATTAAAATTTTCACAAAATTTCTTAAAACTTGGTTATTTGTTATATGTTCATTAGGAAACACTGCCTTTATTTAGATGACATCACAAGTGGAACACTTGGCTGCATTGATTATTGTGACCTAAAATGCACATGATACTTTTGGCAAACTGCATTGCAGTTGGCACAATTCTTGCCATGGGAGTTTTTTGCTCACAAACCATCTTGTCTGTCTTGGTTGAATATTTTGTTTAATAGGATGATCATTATACCTTTTGGATCGCTTCTCTGATATATTCTCCAATTTTTGTTCCTATATTCTTACTTATGGATCTGTAAATTTTTACTTGTCCAGGCGATCTAGAGGAAGTGCCTTTTTAAAGTTTGCTACAGTGGCTGCAGCTGAAGCGGCCTTTAACGCAGCAAATAATTCATCAGATTTAGGAATAATTATGAAAGGGCGAAAACTTAGTGTATTGAGAGCCCTTGATAAAGATTCGGTCCACAAAATTGAGCTGGAGAAGAAGAGGGGTGAGAATGAAGACCCACGCAATCTATATCTGGCTAAGGTAGGTGTTCCTTTTTATTTATTATTACAAAGCGGGTAATAAAGAATTCCAGTTGGTAATGAAGACTCCTCCATGAGATGATTGCTCAGTTAAAAAAGACTATTATAGCTATCTTCCATTGTTAAGTTAGTAATAAAGAAATCCATTTGGTCGGCATCTTGTGCAAAAACTAACTAAAAACTGCTTCAGCTATGTTTTTAACTTTCAGATCCAACTTGAATTAGCCACACACTGAAGATTGATTTCAGTGTAGTAAACCATTGTAAATTTGTAATGAACACGTGATTTATAAGTTTTGCATATATATTTTTATTTTGTGCAGGAAGGTATAATTGTTGCAGGCTCACCAGCTGCTGAGGGTGTATCATCAAATGATATGTTGAAGCGACAGGCGTAAGTAGTTTTTGTCTTTCAAACATTCATTTGGAAGCTTGGATGCTTTTGCATGCCATTCTATAGAATCTAACCTGGAAATCCCCAAGCCTATTTCATATATTTCGAAGGTTTGGATTCTAATTCAAGTTTGATTGGCAACAAAGCTGTTGCGAACTCCAAGATTTCTGTAATACAGTAAATATTAATTTGCAGTTGTAGTTCGGCTGATAAATGCTAAGAATTATCCAGTTGTGTTCAAACTTATTCATGACATTGGATTTGGATATGACCTTGGATTTATGAGGTGTGAATATACCATTAGCAGTTCTCCTTTTGATGCCCTTGATGAAAACTGCATTTTGTTTGAATTAGTTGAGACTAAGACACTTATGATTTTTATGCTTTGATCTGTTCTGTTTATCTATTATATCAAAATGTGAGATCTGTTTAGTTCAGTTGCAACTTTTTGTTCTTCTTCTGTTTTAGATTAGAAAGGAAGAAGATGGCCAAGCTTCAGTCTCCAAATTATCATGTTTCAAGATCTAGACTAATTATCTACAATTTGCCCAAGTCAATGACTGAAAAAGAAATTTATAAGCTATGTAGAGATGCTGTTCAGTCACGAGCCTGCAAGCAGATTCCTGAGATTCGACAGGTTGGAATATTGACAATTGGATAAAAAATATGGAAATTTTGTGTCAAAAATTAACTAATTCAATTCACTGAACTTGAGATAACAGATAAAGATTATGAAGGATGTAAAGAAAGGGAAAGAAGTGACAAAAAAATATTCACGTGGAGTTGCTTTTGTGGAATTCAGTAAGCACGAGCATGCACTTGTTGCTCTTAGAGTTCTCAACAATAATCCCGGTAAAGTGGTACCTTGTGCCTCTTCCTTTTCCTTTTACATGGCCTGGTTTTTCTGTTTAGCTGCATTTCTAGACCTTTGTTGTTCGTGACGAACTTCGTCGTCATCATTTTTATAGCCTTTTCCAATGTCACTGGCTATATTTCTGTTCTAATATGTTGGCATTTTTTGTTGATTTTTAGATTGACCTTGATGTTAGCTATTCAGTAATGGATAGAATGGTATTTCTTTTTGACTTTAGGACTTATGACTGCATATGGTATACATTGTGGGATATGAACTACTCTTGTTAGTCCTTTGAATCAGAGTGTTAAGGAGGAAAAATAAGGATTTATATGGTTCATTTCTTTCCTGGTTTTTTAGGGTTCTTGTAGGTTAAGTACACAACACTTTACTGTTTCAGTGTCTTAATTCTGCTTGAAGGTGAACACACTGAAGTGCCTTTTATAATATTAATGTTTTGATCTTATTGATACATTTAAGCATTATTTATGGCCAAAGGTGTTCTTAGTACTGTTAACTTTTCACTTGAAGAATATACCTATTGAGTACTACTAATCTCGAATTTTTAAGTTTTCTCTGACTGTTAGCTTGCAGCTTCTCTAGTGCTGAGATAATCACTTTGTTATTTTGTTCTGTCCAAAATGGGTTCTAATATTCAATTATTAAATTTTGTTTGATCACGGCTTTATTCTGGACAGATACTTTTGGTTCTGAGCACCGACCGATTGTAGAGTTTGCTCTTGATGATATTCGTAAAATGAAGCTGCGGGAAAGAAGATTGAAGTCTCAGAAAGGGGCTTCACATGATTCAAAAAAAGAGAAATTTGATAAGCAAAATAAATTGGAGACTCAGAAGGCAGAAACTAGAGGAAATAAATCAAAGGATAATATCCATTCGAGGAGTCAAAGAAATCGACAGGAGGACAAAGAAGAGGAGGCTGATGGAAACTCTAGTTTTATGAAGCGGAGGACTATGAAAAATCAGAAGAAGATAATTGGAGAAGCTTCAAGACCATCAGACGCTGATAATGGGGTATGAGTAGCGTGAGTGCATTATTACCTTTCTTAGTCATATGAAAGTTAGCAAGGCTAATGTTGCTCATTGTTGTTTATTATCTTAAAAGGGGTTTCGTTACTATTTGATTTACTAAAATATTATTTATTTATTTATTTTTTCTGTTTCCAGTGCTGTTTACTTTGTGGTGCATATTGAGTTTTGGGGTCTCATTTTGACATATGATTGGAATTTAACCATTTTTTGTTTCTGGTTTTACAGAACACAGAAACGCATACCACTTCAAAGAAAAGAAAGCATCATGTGGACATGGTGCTTGATTCTCAAAAGGAAATGAGAAGATCGAGGAGGAAGAAAAATAAGCCAGAATCATCAGGAATAGAACACGAGGACAAGTTAGACAAGCTGATTGAACAATACCGATCTAGGTTTTCTGCAATGCCCGAAGATGGGAAGCAAGTATCGAGAGGTGTTAAGAAGTGGTTTATGACTTAGAGACCTTACTGTAAGTCGTATATTCTTGCCTTTAACATTTTGTCATTGATGTAGCACGAGATAAGCCTCTTGTTGCATCAGGAAGTACTGAAAAATGGAGAGATTTTCTCTCCAAAACTTGTGCACGAGATAAGCCTCTTGTCGCATCAGGAAGTACTGAAAAATGGAGAGATTTTATCTCCAAAACTCGTGCACTAATATTTTCATATTTGAATTTCATGCATGATATTTGTAGAATCCAAACACTGATGGTTGACTCTTTTGTAGTGTGTTTACGTCAGATAAACAGTATGGATAGCGTGATATCGTGTCGGAACATGTTCAATATGGAATCTTGAGAGCATGACAAGCTACCATAGTTGAGAAATTCCATCCCACCCGGCCACGGTCTTCCTGCACAAGGTCAAAAAAAACCTCTGGGAAACAATTGGGTGTTTCCCAGGGTCGTAATTTTTACTCATTGAATGACAATGGGAGGCTTCCAGATATGAGGATTACAATGAAAATTTTCTTTGAACCCTTGTGTATCCAAACTATTTAATGCTAAGATGGTGAAATGGTTAGTATCTGAATCAGAACGTCAAATTAAGCCTGAGTACCGTTTGAATGCTTCAGTGATTCACAGTTGGTTTTTTTCCCCAACGCAAACAATGTGATTCACGGTTGGTGTAAGCTTACTGTTTTGAGTACAAGAAAATCGTATTGGTTTGATTTGTTTGTCATTCATCCTCGGTGTTGTAAGCCAGATATCTAGGAATAGGTTTATCATGGCCCGAATGAAAGGAGTTTGATAGAAGAGGAAACAACAAACAATAAAAATTTAACCATGAATTTGTATGAAAACATTGTTCTAAATGATCCGTGGGTGGAACATAAGGCCGTAGCTTAAGCTACTAGAGACTTAAAAAGAAGTTCGTGAGCACTGTTGGATCATACAACTTTTGGTGACTTTCTTTGGTTAACTTTCAAAACGAAGTTCTGTTCTATCTTTAGATTTAACTTGCTGTTCCTGAGACAGGTTGTGTAAACTACTAAAAAAGGTTCTCTTGGAGACCAAAGTGCACATATATAGCAAGATATCTGTTACAGAACATTCGGTGGGAATGATATGAAGTATGTGTGTATTTCTTCTTTCGTAGATGGCAGTCACATTCCTGGGCCGAGACCCAACCAATAATTTCTTATCGCATCTTATCCTGGAGATTCAAGCCGGTGGTGGTTGGTCTTCTCTCGTGGTTTTGGGCCAGCTTTCATGGCTTTTATCTCGCCCACAACATCCCCACAAAGCTCAAATATCCATCAAACCACGTTGACATACAAGTACTACTAATAGTAGTTTTAGGTAGCATGATATTCCCATCGACTGGTATGTGCACCTCATACGTCGACTCTCTGTTTATTCCACTCTTTTTCATCCAAAGATTCAATACCAAGAATGAAGACAGAAGTGGCAAAATTTTCCATGCCCAGATTCCCTTTTAATGGTTGTTTCAACTTTCATGCATTGGTCGGCGGTGGGATTTAGCACACGCACACACACACAACAAAGGGGGGAGAAAGGAAAGGTCCAAATGAAGAAACTAGCTAGAGCCATGAAAAGAACTATGGCTTGGAAATGAGGAAGAAGGTAAGGTTGGAAAGACCGGCGTACGTTTTCGGCTACAAGTTGATAGGGAAAGGACCACATAAAAGGAGATTGGATTGCCACCTCTGGGGAGGAGGAGAAGGAGGAGGAGGAGGAGGAGGGGGAGGAGCTAAATGATAAGGATTCTTGTTGTAAATATCAGCCAAAGAAAGAATTAAAGGTAGAAAGAAAAGGGGGTACTTTTGAGGACCATTATCGGTACAGATTCTTCGCACAGCCCCTGTGCAGTCCTTGTCCTCCCAATGATGATTAAGTGGCTCTTGTTCCTGCTAACGACCTCTCCAACTTGATCTCCCTGTGGGGGACCTCCCACATAGCCTTTGCATGGTCTGAGCCATTTTGGTGTTCTTCCCACACAACAGACTCCTCCAACAAATGTGCAAAAGGGTATTTGTAAAAAAAGCTGTTCATGTATCAGGTTTTCTAATACATGCCGGAAAAGGTGCGGTTTGGCTATGACTGATCATGCGTACTTCTCTGCAAAGGAATCAACCTTAGGAACTTCTTCTATATAATCTATCTCAACAATTACATATTTAAAACTGAAATGCAGAGAATTTTCAAAGTATACTTGCAATAACATTGTCAATGTTCAAAGAATAGAATGTATGGCAGTTAAAACAGTTAAAGAAGTATCTTCAAGATGTGGCTTTTTGTGAACCATCAATACAGTGTGGCTGGCCTTAACAAAGCATAAACAACGTAGACCCTATAGGACCATAGCTAGGAATCTAGGAGGGACTAGGTTGGGGTGAGTGAAAATGAGGTTACCAGTGTCCAGTCTGCATTGAAGAATCTGAGCTAGTTTCATCTCATGGTCAGTCACGAAACAGGGATTTCAGATATCTGGCTTGTTCGTAGAAAGACAATTCTGGTCTTTCACAACTGGGTTGTGACCATTGCTTTCATTTTCACCTCCTCATTGGGAGTCGTTTTCTTGGGAGGGATCTAGGACCAATAGAGAGGATGGCGAGGATGGCAATGGCTACTTGCACCAAGAGTCAATTCCCAACTTGCCTGCGGTACCTTAAAATCTTACTAATATTTTTTTGGCTCGAGCAGCAAAGCGATATTCTGTTACGTTGGACGGCTTGTGATCTTGAAAAGTTGCCCATATTGTTGGGGATCCATATTCTTCAGATAGATCTACGGAACACTGTTCATGCAATCCTACGCAACAACTTGCATGGTCTTGTTTATTAGTTTTTATCATTTAGGTAAAACTGATGATCAGGTTTTTAGATGTGTTATGCCCAGAAAACAAGGAAAGCCACCAAAATAAGTTCTAATTCTAGAAATGAAGAGTCTAGAAATAAAAGCTTTTCAAGTATGATCAGATGGGCACAATTTTGTTTTATCACTATGAATTGTAGATATGATCACTTCGGGAGTCGTTATCTTCTCGAATTAAATTGACTCGCTTGTGCTATCCGACTCAAATTCAACGAGGAAAGGACTCGATATTTCCTTCAACTCAAATCTGCCATTATCATGAAAAACAATACTCTCTAACTTCAATTTAACATTATGTGGACCAACAAATTCCATGGAAATACTAGATACTTGGTAATACGAACGTGATTCACATAGTTTCCTATCTTCAACTTGGGGCCCATTTACACCAACCAAAATTTTCTCTAATTATAAACCAAAAGAACAACATTGAAATTGTAGTCCAGAATTAAACTCAAAACTTGAAATTGACTCAATGTCACGGAGTGGAGTTGACTCAGAGTCGACTTTAAACTAACTAGAAGTCATTTATGTTAAATTTTTAATTATATAAATAAAAAGTTATATAAATAAATATATATTATTCTTTTGATATTTCAAATTTATAAAGACATGATTTGCATAACTTAAAAATACTGATTTAGCTAATCCAAAACAAATAATATATTTTGATAATTTTTATAATATAATTTGGAGAATCAATTACTAAATCAGTTAATATAGTGTCATCGAGTCAAGCCTGCTTGGAAAGCTTTTTCATTCATTTTTTTTTAACTATGATATTATGGTCGAAAAACAGAAAGAACAATTGCATGATTAGTACGCATGGCGATTAGAACTTAAGAACAATTAGCAAACATTAAAACCACAAAATAAGCACGAAATTTACCCAGTACTCCATGCATGTTTTCGTCAAGAAATATAAACATATATTTAACGTCGGCCATCAAGAGAATGGGACGACAATGACAAAATAACTTATTGACAAGATCAAAATTTTCTTTAACTTTAGTAATAAACAGCCACAGTAGAGAGCTGAGCATCTCTGAAAGGATTCCCCAAGTTCACCACATTGGTCATTCGGTGTGGACGCCAGTATTACCATTCTTCTTACAAAGACTGTTTGCAATAAACGTAAATGATTCTTCACCATTATTCAAGTTTCGTCCCTAGCCAGCTACAACTTTGGAAGGTTGTTCACTTGTCACCAAAACATGGCCCTTGTGCCCTTTTCTGTTCAGAAACCTTATTTTTCAAGGCAGCACTCGTGGGTATGGTAGTATGGTGCCAGTGATCCCACACCAAACAAAATAGTACGTAGCTTGCTTAGCTAGGGAAATGGCAGCTGGTTCTTGACATCAAAAGTATGCACTCCAAAGACCTAAAGATGCAAAATAAACGGTGCCCAATAACATGAGATTATTATACAACAGAAAGAGGCTAAACTGAACAATGCAGACGCCCGTCAGACATAAGGCTTTTTTATTTTATTTCTACGCAGACAAGCTTTCCAGGTACAGGAAAAAGCTAAACCAAATGGTGTGCGGACACCAAAAGTCATACGCAAGCCAAAATCAGTTATACATTATTCACTTGTGAGTGCATGCCAGAAGATCTTGGTACGGCCAAGTGATTGCATGACGAAGGAGTTGCACCAAGAGGTCCCATTGAATGACTACATGGAACAAAGACAAAATATACAAACCGCTAGTTGGATACGGTTTTTATATCATCTCCACGTTTAGACATTCCATAATACCTGTTAATACAAGCTTGGCTATTAGGCTTGCGTTGATAAGTAGAGGCATGATAAAGCTCTAGCTAGGAGCCTTCACAACCTTGTACGTACATATATAGCCTGTTATATGAGTAGTGATGTACGTATATAGCCTGTTATATGTATGCATATACAGTAAGGTGGAAGTGACGAGATGAAACGAGGAGGAAAGAGAGAGCACAGGGAGGACGAAGAAAGATAATAAAAGGGAAGAGAAAACATCCAGCGATCAGATTTTCACACAGCTTGTTGGCCCTTGTCCTCCTAAAATCCTGTGGTTCCAAAGAAGCCGAGTCATTTACTACCAATTCCTTTTATCAAACTTATTCTCCAAGTGGCTCCACCACACCTCCTTCCTCAAGCTTATAAGAAGGTTGCAACCCCCCCACTCTCCTCACACCATGCCCCTTGACTACAGTCTATTCTAATTAGACTCGTACAACTCAGTTCTCCTTCCTTTTGAGAGTCCCCATCTTCGCCAAACCTCTTTTCTCTACCTGCCCAACATTTTTTTCTTTTACAATGGCATCAAGCTCAATTCGCAGCCCTGCCTCGGCATGGACTGTCTCACAGAACAAGACGTTTGAGAGGGCATTGGCCGTGTACGACCAAGACACCCCCGACCGCTGGCAGAAGGTTGCCAATGCGGTGGGTGGTAAAACAGCTGAAGAGGTGAAGAGGCACTATGACATCCTCATACAGGACCTCAAATATATTGAAGCTGGTCAAGTGCCCTTCCCCAAGTACAACTCCAATGGTTGCAGCAAGCGCTGACATCTCTACCATAACCACTTCTAGGTATACATAGATATCACCTAGCTCACACACTCATACTCTTGCACCACTCCTACTTAGCTTTGGCCATCTTCCTCTGCTCTTTGAACCTGTCAATAGTTCAGCTCATGTCACACATTGTAATTCTAGAAAGCTCATGCATGTGAATCCTACATGACCCAGAAATTTTTCGTGCACATATTTTGGGCAGCATGGGTGACATCCCTGTTCAAGAACTCCTATTTTTGTCAGTGTCTGTTTTGTGAACTAGTTGATAGCTCATGCTACGATAGTCATAGGACCAACAATCACCACCTTATACGTATCTAGCCACAAATCATTTATTTGACGCAGATTGCTATCCACTGTCGACGAAAGCTACTTATCTTGTCTCCAACCAGAGAAGAAGCCCACATGAATTGTGATATCTTTAGCAAAATCTGTTCATATACTCCCTCCCGCGCAATTGTTTTGTGTGATAAATCCAAACCGGATGTGAACAGAGGTCTATACTTGGTTTGAGGATTTGAGCTCTTTGCTTACCAGCTTTGTGCATGCAATTGTGTGGCTCAGTTTTCAAATATCTTCCTAACAAGTCCGTCCTACGTTCTCATCCATAATAATATTTTTTTTAGCGAAAAAAAAGAACACTCATTTCATGATAAGAACTTTTGAATATAATCTCATATCTGATTTTCTTGCCAGCATGCAATTATATATATATATATATATATATATATATATATATATATATATATA
>JAVDBV010070216.1:0-20893 GCA_032619315.1 Piper longum
CTTGATTTTCCCATGACCTACTAATATCAAAAACATTTATCCCTTTTATGGTAAAAGCACTTTTTTATATTAGTTGAATTTATTTTAAATTTTTAATTGACAATAATTTAGACAATTTGATTTTTTCCCCTATTTTGATGATTAGGCCCAGTAATGTCAAAAAATATTCTCCCTTTTTTTGTAAAAAGCTCAATTATAAACACAACTTTTTAGAGTAAATTTAAAATTGCAGGCTAGTTTAAATAATTAAATTCAAAACTTGTGATTAAGAAATAGGTAATTGAAATTGAAATGTAAATAATTTAATAGTTACATTGTTTGGTATAGTAATTAATAAATAATAAGATAATTAGAAAATCCTATTCAAGATAAAAATCTGACTTGAAAATCTGATTGAAAAAAAAAACAGAACTGTGTTAAAGACCTACTTTATGACTTTTATACAGTAAAACTTGCCTTCTAACCATCTAATGCAAACTACAATACAATTTATGCAATCCACTTAGATTAGCAAGCTGTTCGCAAATTGCAATAAAAATGAAAGAAAGCGTTCTTTCGTCAGAACATTACACAAAACAAACGAAATAGTAGATGAAAATTTGTTATTCGTTCTCTGTGTCATGGCCAAAAAACGATGCCTGGGTAACAAAGGGGCGGAATGGGGGGGAAGGGAGGTAGTTGGAAGGGGCCAGAGTGGGCAGGGAAGAAGGGAGAGATTAGATAGGAGGTTCTAGGGAGGGGATGAAAGATATCATTGTGATGTTATTGGATTTTTTATCTCTTAGATTTTGGGAGATCTTTGTGAAGAATGCTCTCTTTGAATTTAGTTATTTACATATCCTACAATTACTCTCAGGGGTTTCATTTTTGTGACAGTGAATTTGGTGGAAAAAAGTTTCCCCGCCATTATAAAAAAAAAGGAGTAATGTGACAAGGGCGTTACTTACTAGATTATTTATTTATTAAAAAGCTAATTGAACCTGTTCATGGTACCATCCAAAATTTGTAGGCTGTAAACCCCCTAGAATCAACATTGAGCCTGCGTGTACCGTCTTGGACGCAGTCGGACGAGGTTGTTGCTACCATAAATGATGAAAACTTGCCTTGCCCATCTCCTGGTACATTTTTTCGCCTTTGGTAATATTGTACATGAAGATGGAATTATATATTTGAGCATGCTGATGGTTACCTGTGAGATCAGTCTATTGACTTCAACCAGAAAAAAAAAAAATTTTAGGCAACTTCCTTTCGGTGAAAAGAACTTGGAAATCTGGAGATAAATTGAGCCTCCAACTTCCAGTTTCTCTGTGGACAGAAAAGATCAAAGGTTAGACCTGCGAAAAACTACTTGCTGGCTTATGTATTTGTAGGTGCATTTTCATATTACTGTCCATATAGACACTGTGGAAAGACAAATAATTTGGCGTCAACACCTGCTTTGAGTTAGATCAAAAAGTAATACAAAGTGCAAGGTGAAGGAAACGTTTGCTTAATTACAACTTCTCTTTAATTGATATAATTAATGTTGCAGACGATCGGGTAGAGTTCAGTTCTGTACAAGCAATCCTGTATGGGCCTTACGTCCTAGCTGGACACTCGGATGGAGACTGGGACATAACCACCGGATCTGCAAAATCATCGTCGGACTGGATCTCGCCGGTCCCCGCCGCGTATAATTCTCAACTTATTTCTCTAAGCCAAGTCTCGGATGGGCAACCTCTTCTGCTCATGCGTTCCAAGAGTAATACATTTTCAATGGCAGCTCCGCCAGATTTTGGGACATACTCCTCAGTCCTTGTTACATACCGACTTGTTCTGAGAAACACAAGCATGCGCATATCCTCGAGAGAAGATATTATTGGAAAGCTGGTGATGGTTGAGCTTTTTGATCAGCCGGGAACTTTCATTGCGGAACAGGGCGTCGGTGAAAACCTGACGGTGAGTAGGCGAGGATCCACGGTTGCCGACTGGGACGATGCATCAACGTCCATAATTTTCCAAATCCGTGACGGCTTAGACGGAAATGGGAACACAATATCCTTGGAGTCCATGGGCAAAAGAGGGTGTTTTGTCTCGTCGGGCACTACTGTTGATAGCCACCAGACAATTGATGTTGGAACTAGCAGCGCGAAGCTCATGTGCAGCAAGCCTAGGAAGCATTCTTCTTCCGACTCCCACCGAGGAGGCCGCAGCGGCATGAGTTTTACCTTAACCAAAGGACTGCGGGAATACAATCCCCTCAGCTTCGTGGCCAAGGGAAAAGAAAGGAACTTCTTGCTAGAACCCTTGATGAGTTTTCAAGATGAATACTATACCGTGTACTTCAACATTCATTAGGCCATGATGGTCATTGGTTTTAGATGGATTTGTTTATCTAATTATCGAAATGCCCTTGCATCCAAGTGTTGGAAAAGGATTGCACAAATGAGGTATATAGTTCACACGTCTACAATCAATTTATTAATTACAAGTTACATCGATGCACAAAAAAACTCTGGTATGATCAAAAATAAATTGGAGCATAAAGCAAGAACATTATGATGGTTTGAAAAGCCTCAATCATTGTGGAAAGCCATCTAGCAATTCAGTGCTAAAAACATAATTTTATCACATAAATCATTTTTAATACACAGATCATTCCGCATCGTGCAAAGAACTCGCCCAACCTACACGGATTGCACAAGATTATGTCGTGAAATACAATCATTTCCCGGGCAAATCGAGAAAAAAACTTGAGCCCTGTTGATAAAATTTACTTACAAAGAAATCAATCTGTATGTAGGCTCGTCGGAAAGAGAAGTCCATGAGATTTGCAGTCTGATTTACTATCCGCAAATCTATAGATGCTACAAGAGCTCCATGTTTCTTTTTAGACAAATATCGCAAAATTGATCACTGTATTTTGAAAATGTTCTTCAATTTAACCACGAGTTTCCACTCTTCAATTGACAAATCTTCCTGTGAAAATCCATCAAAACAATAAAATCAGTAACAGCGTACAATACCAATAAAAATCAAGATATCCCATTTTTGGCAGGAAAGATTTACTGAAAAATTTTCAAACTCGTCACCACACAAAATCAGGACTCCTTAATCGGCCCTTTCTTTACTAATGAATGACTAAGGAGATTTTGCAGATGCATAAAATATGCAGTTTTTGGTTATTGACAGAGGGCAAGAAGAAAACTCGATAAAAGAAATTGAAAGAGTAGGCTGACATCAACACAGGACTATTAATTAGCCAATATGGAAAATATGATCAGCTAACCGTTTATTCACAACTAAAGTGGTGGACAAAACCAGTACTCGCAGAACAAACAAAGGATTTCAACTTCTTGTTAACCATCTAAATATACTTGAACAAAATTCAGAAATAACATAATAATCCCCGCCAAAAAAGGCAAAATTGCTAATAACTGCATAAATGCTATCCATGATGTTTATAAGTGAACAAAAATTACCTCAACACAGATTTTCTGTCCTAGATCACTTACCCTTGCTTTCTCTATCACTAAGGTTAAAACTTACGCAAGTCATCCTAGCTTTCTTGCTGCAAGACACAATCATCTAAGTGCCACAAAGGCATTCAATAATGTTCAACATGTTCTAACTTCCTTCATACAGCTAGTTGGGTACTACTTTGCCAACTTGTGGTTAAGATTTATGGCCAAGCCTTACAGCTGTGAATTTTTTTCATTCTAACATGGCCATGATGCATACAGAACTATGTTCTCAATAGTAATAAAAAATTCTCAAACAATTTGGTCAGTTGCTTGTTATCGAGATTATCAATGATCCTTAGCAGCTATTTCAACAGAACGCTTTTTACTATTAATAATTTCTTTCAAGAATCAAAACACTAGTTGATTCACCAATATTCATTGGAAGATTATTTAGTCAAATTCGTAATAAATGGCAAACTCTAAAACGCTAAAATTTAAAAATTCACAAATTTTTTATCCAATCACACACTTATGTCCATGTTTTGACCCGTACTATAGGAGTTCAAATTAAAACTGTGCTTGTAACTTGTAAGTCAGATCCTTTGAGTTAGAAAAGTGCTATAGCTAATTCATTCCTGTTCTAAATTGGAATTATGATATATTGGTTGTCCACAAATACGTAAGTAATCAATCAAAAACCAAGCTTCCAAATATCTTCCCACCTCTTTCACTAAGTCTATACATTCCTCTCATCTTCTAACTCTACCTACTTACCTACTCTAGAATAAGTTTCGTAGCTGGTTCATACTTTCTTGCCACAAACTTCCTTCTGTGTTTTCTGATGATTAAATCAACCTATGTGCATGTCCTTAAATGCAGCTTGATCAAACCTCTGGACTTTGCCATGATTGCTTCTACTCATGGCCTGAGATCTTATGCTTGTTTTAAATTTAATTAGCATAGAAAATGACTAAATCTAAACAAGCTTTGTCTTCAACAACTGCTCCTGATCCTGTTCTCAATACACTCCAAGACCTTTTCGTTGATGCCCCCATTCCTTCATTCCAACTCAATGGCAAAAATTCTCCCTACTGCAATCCTAACTTATCTCCTTGTTCATGAGAAGATCAAATACATATAAGAAGACCCCATCTAATGCTCCAAACGCTCCATGAATCAGGAAGATGCTTAACCTAGGTCTCAGGTTTGGAATAGCACTTAACCAAGCACAAGCTGCATGGATCTGCCAAAACAATGTGTGATTCCTTATCTAATACATTTGCATAAGATTAGAATATAAAAAGGCTATATTCTATAGGAGTTATTTTAGTCTAACTGAATGAAAAAAATTGAGGATTATTGCAACTATCACAAAGGTCGACTGGAGGTGCTTGGCCTCTACCAGCTCTACCCAATTGACTTGGTAACGTGGAAGAAAGTTGCTTTGTTAAGGCTTTCAAGCTAGCTGTTAAAGACTCTACAACTGCTGATCCTACAAGGGGAAGAGGTCAAACTGATCTCACCAACAACAAACCTGTTGGAATATTTGATAATTCTCTGTCTTAAGGATGTGGTTAAAATTTACAATTTATGAGCCGGTGGTTGGTTAATAATTAAGTGGATCTGTCATGTATTTGAATTTCAAACTTATGTGGATACGAGGAGGTTAAACGGTTGGAAGATCTGATTTATTGTTCAACTGTCCCAGTCTAAAGGATGACGTTGTCTCATTAGTTTGGTGAGAAGGTTTGACGGTACATAAAAATCAGAAATTTTATTTGTCAGCAGTTAGCTATCCTGTAATGTATAAATGCCTATAAACAAATAAAATCAACGGGTGGTAATTGAGTTTATTGCACCAAATTTCTCATCCTTTTTTCTGTCTCCGGCAAGCCTTATTTATTTTAACTAGTTGAAATCCTTATACAGGTTTTTTCAACAAAGATTATCTGGATCTGCTATGTATTTGAAATTTCAAACTTCGTACTGATACCTATGTAAGAATGTATGATAACGGTATGATTAATTTGTGCATAATCCTCAATTCCTTATGCCACAGATAAAAATATAGAAAAGGTATTTGTATCATCGTTAAATTTGAATTTCATGCATAAATATTTTCAAGACGATAAATATTCAAGTCCGGATTCATGCCAAAATAGGTACATACAGGAGCAAGCTTTCAACAAAAGGTAAATTATTACAGAATGAAAGGACCAGTACATTACCCGATAGTTAGCTTTCAAAACATCTATGGATTTTCTTGTGATGTGGCTAACAAGCTCATCATCCATTTCAAAATGCCTACCATACATCTTCTGCTGTTCTTCAGGGTTGCTGCCAACAATCTGCCAAAAGATAATAGACAATTATAATTCTCCTATCCAAATAATATAAATTATGCATATTGCAAATTTGTTTTTTATATCTCAAGCCATCCTAGAGAGCTATATGATAATGAACCTAGTCAAGACGATTACATTCAAATATTATCGAAGCTAGAGCTATCATATCAGAGGGCCAGATGCTTTTCTAAGAAAGACAAAATCCGCAGCAATCTTAGATGGATAGAATTTATCACCTTAACGGCAACCTTCTGGCCTTTCTTTGCAATATCTACTTGTCTATGGTTTATTTCAATGGATGCTATTCGTCCAATATCAATGTAGTCCCTTGAAGGTACACAGATTGGAGTGCCCACCTGCATAAAATTAATAGACAACAAAAAAAAAAACCCCATTAGTAAGGAGATAAAAGTCTTGTTAATATAGGCTTCAATATGTTCCAAATTCAGAAAGTTCCTCAGTTTATAAATCAATTTTAAGTGAGGAACTACCAGTGGGCCCAAGGAAAACAGATGGGGTTTGGTATATCCCATAAAGAATGCTCCAAATGACAAGATACAGGCCACTTTTGACCGGAAAATCCATTGGCGCTCTAAATCTAACTTGAGCAAGTTTCAGTTGGAAAAGTCGGACTAATTTTCAAGTTAGTTCAACAAAGTACTTGAAGGGTCACACTTGCACAAACCCAACTTTTCTCAAGATCATTATTCACTGTTTATCGTTTTTGGAACATAGCACATAATTGTGCAGCATGCATATGAATCATTATACCAAAAGAAAACAATCTTCTCCAAAAAGAAAGGAGGGAGGGCGAGAGAGAGAGAGAACCTTTGCAAGTCCTTCAAGAACATCCACTCCCAAAACAATTGGATCCTTCTTGTTAAAGATACAATTGGGCATAATTTTAAGCACACATGGGAAGACTGCCTCCTCAGCAGCTTCCTTCTTTTTCTCTTCTTTAAGGTTATCAATATATGCCTTAAATTGATCAAACAAGTGATATATGATATCTGCACAAAAGATTTTCACACCGGCCTCTTCAGCAAGTTCTCGAGCCTCAGGAGTAACTTTCACATCAAAGGCTAAAATAGTGGCATACTCCTTCTTCCTTTCAAGCATAACACTGGCTCGCATCACATCTTTCTTATGCACAGGGCCAATGCTTATTCCACTGACCGGAATTTTCACAGCAGGACTTTTCAAGAACTCTAAAAGGGCTTCTAGGGAACCCAGGGTGGAAGCTTGGACACACACACCTTCCCCACTCTTGTCAATCCTACTCAACACTGATTTTACATCTTGCATTGCAGCATCCATAATGGCTTCCAGATCATCATCTGGTCTCACCACATGCAACCCAGTTCCAGCAATCGCATGATCAAGTCCCTGCAGATGAAACTAGGTCAGTATATATATACTAAAATAAATAACAAAAAATAAATAAAGTAATTACCTGCGCAGCTATCTTGACACCCTGAGCAGCCTTTATCTGATCATGGCTAAGAAGCCCCCCCTGCTTACATTACAGGTAAAATACATAGGCTTAATTTTACCATAGTCCTAGGCAAACTCCAACCAAACAAGTTTCTAGAAGAAAAAACGACATCAAATAGAAATGTTTGTTTGTTTGGTACAGCTAAAATCAACAAAAAACTTGAATTCTAATGGTACAATGAAGAAAGGAGCATAGAAGCGGTGCAGAATTCAACACCAACTTGTTCTTTCCAAATTGAGACTTGGAAGCATGTTTTATAGGTTTCTCACATACAAGAAGTTCAACATATTAATCCTTCATTAACAAAGTAAAACATCCCTCATTGGCAACATGATCTTTTTAATATTCTTATATACTCAGCAGAGTTGTCAAACATCCCATCTAAAGCAAATTTTTAGATGGAACAACCTTTATTCCAATGAGTCCATTATCTAGAGGAAATTGGACCGGGTCTTTGCAACATTCAAAGGTCATATAAATTGTATTTTCCCTGGATCATGGGACAACTCTCCCATTATTAGAAAGATAAGCATTTTTCGCTGAATTTACAATGACTTAGAAATTAGGTACTATCGTTATTCATTGTTCATAACTTTGATTCGTACAAACAGCTCCTATCACCCCTATCTTATAAGCATTTTTCAATAACTAAAAATTTACACATAATAAAGGCATTGAATGTAGATGACATAACTATTCATCGTTCATAATCTTGATTCACTCCCACTGCCCCTGTTGCCCCGTATCTTACAAGCTAAAGATTCACAATTGAGATCCAAGCAGAAAACAAAATCCTGTAGCCTAAGAACCATTGCATCGGGCGGTCCCCGCGCTCAACATTCTACCATAATGGGGCTAACAAAGAAATAAAAAAGAAGAGTCCTCACCTTTATTCGAAGCTCCTTCATCGGATGAGGTGTCAACAAGGCACGGATAGTAGTTACTATAGGTCCCTGAAAAAGAAAAAGGAAATAAAAAAATGATGTTGCAATGGCACAAACATTCTATGTGCTCAGCAAGTCATGGTCCAACAATGGGACCATATGTACCTGCATGCCACAGACAACAATTTGATCTCCTGCATGGAGCTCGCCATTGACCAAAATCACATCAATAGTTATCCCATGGCCTGGATCCACTTTTACTTCCAAAACCGTGCACTGCAGAAAAGCCAGTTGCCACAGATAATGATAACATATTAGCTCACCAATAAAATGGAAAAATGACGGTCGGGTACACCAGTCCCACTATAAAAGATGATGGGATAATAATCATACGAAAGCATTTTCTTTTACCTGAACTTCATTTACAAACAAAAGCTTCTTTTCCATTGTTTTCTGTGTCCATTGTACCAACAATAATAGAAGATCCGGGATACCTTCACCCCTGATGTAATCTTCGATTTCAATTATCAACAAAAAATAAAAAAACAACACAAGATATTATAGAAGAAAATCATTATTAAAATACTTACGTAATTGCACTCGTTGGAACAATGCTAAAAGTTTGGCCCATTTCTTTATTTTTATAATACAACTCGGTGTTTAAACCTTGCTCTTTGAATTGAGTGATGACCTGAATCATCCAAAAAGAGTAAAAAAATAGTAAATAATACAAACACTGAATTTGTTTTTAAAAAAGAAACACAGATAAATGGTGGAGAAAACAACAGTGACCTCAGTAAGCCTCCTTTTAAACTCATTCTGCACATCCACAGACTGCAGCTTCATAGACTTCCCAATAGGTGCATTTCGAAATGTCTTCCATCCATATAACCTGTCAACCTTCATAATAAGAAACAAGCATCAGGCAAAAAGATCAAACAAAGAGAATATTGATATTATTGCAATTAATGTTTCACCTTATTCAAAGCAACAATGAACTCTGTGTTTCTCATCTTCAACAGGTTAAGCGATTCAATAGTCTGAGGCTCAAGACCATGCATTATATCAACCACCAAAATTGCAATATCACACAGTCCAGAACCACGTGATCTAAGGTTTGTGAAGGACTCGTGCCCTGGAGTGTCAATGACCAACAAGCCAGGAACCAGTAACTTAGCATCTGCTTTAAGCTCCTTTGTTCTCTCCCTTATACTTTCTGCAGGGAAGTATGTTGCACCAATTTGTTGAGTTATGCCTCCAGCCTCCCCTTCCTGCACATTAGTGCCTCTAATACAATCAAGCAGTTTAGTTTTTCCAGTATCAACATGACCAAGAATGCAACATATTGGAGACCGTAAGTTTTCAGAGCCCTTTTTGGAAATATTTTCAACAGCTTTGGACTCTTGGCTGTTAGCAATTTCCTGCACCTTGGGTTTTGAAGCCACAATTTCCTGGTTCTTACTTCTAGTGTTCTGGTTAGAATCTAAATGAGTCATTTCCTCAGCAGTAATATTGGTTGTTATGGGCCTCGTGGAGGACTGGGCCACTGAAACAATGGTTGCTGGATTATGCTTAATTGTGCCTACTTTCTTCCCCAGAGATTCTTCTTCCTCCTCATCAAAAGCACTCTTAAGAGGTAAGGCAACAACCTCAGCATCATCCCAACTCTTTGTGTCCCACTCATCACCATCCTCTTCATCTTCTCCTTCAGCTCCATTCTCATCCATCTTTTCATCTGACAAGGCAGAAAAAGAATCCTCATTTGCCTTTTCAACCTCTACGCATGTTTCACTATCACGTGTTCTTTCCTCGGTGGCATCCACATCCACAGGACCAGCAATCTTGTCCACTTTGTCATTAAAATGTATGGAAACAGGCTTCGACTTTTTTCGTTCATATTTGGGCCGTTTGGTAACAGTATCAGCAGAAGGAAGAGCAACACCTTCTTGAGCAAGAATCTGGTTTCTCATTGCCTCCAACCTACGCTGTGATTCTTTCTGCTTGCCTGTTAACAATTTTCCTTCTTGCTTTTTCTTCAATATCTTCTCTTTTTCGCGCTCCTTCTTGCGCCTTTTTGCTTCCTCTGCCAATCTCTCCAATTCCTCTTGCCTCTTACGCTCTTCTTCCTCCTTCCTAAGCTTTTCTTCTTCTTCTCTCTTTTTCCGCTCCTCAGCTTCCTTCCGACGAGCCAATTGTTCCTGCATTTCTCTCACATGCTTTGGAACTTTCTTTTCAGAAATTTTGTTCTTTGCATCTTCCGCTTTGTCATCTTCAGCAGCACTAGAAGCCACGGCAGCCTTCTTCTCCTTCTCCTTCACCTTTTTCTTTTTCTTCTTCTTAGAGGCAGCTGACTCTGAAGCTTCAGCTTGGCCTTCCTTCTCCTCCTCCACCCCTATTTCCACAGGGGCCTGGGTCTGCTCTGCAAGAGGAGCAGGAAGTGGCTTCGCTCCCAGCTCCTCAAGAATCTTATCAAGATCTTCCTCTTCCTTAGCTGTCCTTGCGCTCTTTTTTTTGTTTTTCTTAAGCTTCTTTGAAGCATCAACATCATCTTTGACTGCCTTCACATCCACATCGTCCTTCCCAATCGGCTCATTCTCGTCCTTCCCAAGAGGCTGATTTGTTCCAATAGACTTATTATTATCACCTTCAGCAAGTGAGCTATCAAAAGCTATCTTCCTGGTGTTTCTTGAGGATTTCTTTCTTCCAAAAAAAGTAATTGTCTCTGTATCGTCTTCCAGATTTTTATCATCATCCACAATTCGCTCATTTTCATCATCCAGAAAAACAGATTGTTTAGCAATTTTACTTGATTTCTTCTTACCAGAAAAAGATATAACAGGTTCATCTACAGATTCTTCAACTTGTTGGGTGTCATTATCAAGGTTAGCCACATCAAACATGTTACTGACTTTTTTAGTAGACTTGGATGAATTCTTGTTGCCAGAGAAAGAAACAACCTGTTCATTTACCTCAACATCTTGATTGTTTTCTCCCAAATCCACAGCATTATCACTGATGCCCTCAAGTTCTCCAAAAACAGACGGATTGCCACTATTCTTAGGTTTGGATATTTTCTGCAGATTATCCTCCTCTTCACTCACAACTTTGCTTACAATACCAAATTCTGCAGCAAAATCGTCATTCTTTACATTGGCTTTACGACCTCCTTTCTTGCTACCCTTCTTCTTACCAGAAAATGAAACAAGAAGCTCCTCCTCCTCATTGTCATGATTTTTCTCTTCCACGTCAATAGCGACATCATTGTTATCCTCAATTTCTTCTAGTGCTTTAAAAGCAGACACATTGAAATGACTCCTACTAGACTTCTTATGCTTAGACTTCTTAATAGCCACCTGCTCGTCCTCCCCATCAGCACCAGCAGCTGGATTATCTATTTTCAAATCAGCGCTATTGGGAATCACTTGGCCGCTTGCTTTTTTGTTTACCTTATTTTTATTGTCTTTGGCAGCATCATGGCTCTGCATTGAAGAACTATCCTGCAGAGGGAGATCATCCGACAAATCAACTCCGATGGAATACTCGTCATCATCGACCACGCCGCGGCTAGGCTTCTTCTTCCCCATAAATTCGTTCAACCAATCTGTCCGAAAAGAGCAATCGAGGATCAGATACCAAGTTGAGTTGAACAAAATTATTGGCATGCTGCAAAAAAAAAAAGCTAAGCAGTCCTAGTTAATAGGAACTGGAAAATTTGATTCAATCATAGTGCACTCTTCACGTAGAGGCCACGCGACTCTCGCCTCTCCCCTTCAAGATGTGCAATTCAGCTTACCGCCCAAAATCATATGAAAGAAAACAAATGAAAAATTCTTCATACATATAAGACACATAGAGGGAGTAAAGCCTATTTTGAACACAGATACAAATTCGGTTTCAGCCATTATATGGGAGCCGCATGATCAGATCGCCGAAAAAATCTCCGTGTCGGCGGGTGGACGGACGACACAAAATCAAAATCCACCCGCGATACTAATATTGTCGGCGCGTACCCGCCGACGATTAACCGCCGATAATTGGGAAACGAAGGCATGTGAAGGGGGGTGGGGTGAAGCTTGCCTGGTCTCGTTAGAACGTTGGCTGCGGATGGAAAGGTACCGCCGCCTTCTTCGTTGTCGATGTGGGAGAAAGATGTGCGAGGAAGGAGGAAGACGAAGGCTAACCTGGGAGCCTGGGATAGGGTTTTTTTATTTTTATCACACAAATAATCTTATATAGTCAAATATATTAACTATTTAACACACGATGAATAACTTAAAAAATTATAAATAAAAATACTCTTTATTTATTTTTTAAATAATAATACTTTTCTAAAGATTAGAGAAAGTGGATAAATTATTTACTCAGCAAATAAGAATTTACTTACTCTATTTCATCCCGAGCAAAAACATAAAAACGAGTCCTACTCTGATCATATCCTTCTTTTCCGACCACCGTCTCCAACCTGTCTATGTCCTCCTTCACCCGAACCACACCCTTACCACCATTATCTCGTTATCATCCCATATTATGTCGTTATCATGTTTTCTTATCTCTACTGTCAGTGACAACGTTGCCACCAACCCGTACCCTCCTTTCTTACCCTTCCCTCATTATTGTCACCTCAGCAATAGTCAACCCACACCCTCTGGCCAATTTCTTCATGGGTCCTCCTTCCTACATAGAGTTGTCACTAGGTATATTTAATTAAAAATTGAATACATAGTATGTGATTAATTAAAATAATATGATAAAAATTGTGTTATAATTATTATTATGATGGAAGAGTATATCTGTGTATGAATTAATTGTTATGAACAAGATGAATATGATGATGATTGACAATAAATAAGTTATGATAAAATGCAACAAAATTGAGTGGGAATGTCTAATATTCTATAGTAATTATTTTATAAACTTGTTTTCATGTTTTAAATGTGGATCGTTGCTAGCAAGTTGCTTCAGACAATTGATTGATAAGTTAACTATTGAAACTAGGTTTTTTGGAATTAATAGCATGTTTTTTAGCTCAATTTATTTAGTTTGATTGCTTGAGAATGAGCGTTTAGTATTTTAGATCATTTTCTTCATTGCAACTTCTTTGATTTTTGTAATTATTGATTCAATTGGTAATGACCGGTGCATCTATTATTGGGTATTAATTTTATATTTTTTTATTGTTAGGAAGTTGATTTTCTGATGCATTTGAACATATCACTTAGCAAGTGCTTTGACATTTAAATATAAAATGCATGGTAGTCATCATAGCTCATATGACCTATAAAAAAATAATTAATTTTTTTATTATACATATTATTAATAGCTACACCCATAGAAAATATGTCACAAGTGCCCCAAGCAAATCTTAAGAATAATGAATAAACTCTAAAAGAATAAAATCAACGTGAAAATAAAGAAAAGAGAGAAAAATATCAAAAGCATGGAAGGATTTTTTTAGTGTGACTATTGACAAGAAAGATTATAATCAATATAAGCATTGTTATAAGAAGTACTTGAAGTTTAAGAGTGGTTGTACTATACAATTGAATCAACATTTGATAGCAAGCCCAAAGAAGAATAAAACAAAAGGTCAACAAGAATTTCCAGTTGTTCTAGAATTGCCTAATCAAGATGAGGATTTAGAATTTGTAAGTATGATTCCTTATAAGTATGACAAGGAAAGGGTGAGAAAAATTTTCTACATATTGATCATAGTGGATGAAAGACATTTTAAATTACTAGAGAACAAGTTATTCAATATGTTATGTAAGGCTCTTAACATAAGACATTAGAAGATTTTTAACACACTATAAGAAATAATTGCATCAAAGTGTGTCACAAAGAAAAAGGCATCTGGGCAAACCAAGTCATATTTGAGTTTCATAGTGCATTATATAGATGCATATTTGAAACTACACAAGAAAATTCTTAATTTTTGTCATTTTCCTCCGCATACTGGTTATGCAATGACAAATTTGGTAAGTGAGTTAATAATTGATTGGGGGCTTAAAGATAAAATTTTTACCTTAATATTAGATAATACATGTGTCAATGATAGTATGTTAACACTTCTTAAAGATAGTTTTCATTCTAATGCGAAGTTTATCATTAAATGCTATGTTTTTCATGTTAAGTGTTCGACTCATATTCTTAATTTAACTATTCAAGCTAGATTGGTGCAAATGAAAGGAGTTATTGAAAATGTTCATAATTCAATTAAATACATCAAGGGATCTACATCTAGAATGAATTTAGATGTGCAAACTCGTTGAAATTCTACTTACTCGATATTGAATTATGCAAAAGAGATAAAACTTGCTTTTAATTATCTAAAAGGTATATATGAAAAATTTTAAATAGTGCCCATTTGAAATATATTGGAACAAGTATGATGAAATTGAAGACTTACTTGAAATATTTTATCAAACAAGTAATGTTTTCTCCATGAGTAAGTATCCAACAACAAATCTATTCTTTGCAATGCTTCAAAAAGTGAACGAGAAGGTAGGTTACCTTTATGTTCATGGGCAATAACATATTTATCAAATAGTTGATAGCTTGAAAGATAAATATGGCAAATATTGAGTAGGAAATAATTTAGCTTTAGCCATTGCATGTGTATTAGATCCAAGATATAAAATGGGAAGGGTTGAATTTGTTTTATGCAAAATTTATCATTTTGAGTCAACTTTTCAAGCTCAAAAGAGAAAGGTTGAGGATGCTTTAAAAGGGGTATATAAATTTTATGAGAACAAATTGAGGAATAGTTTGCATCATGATTACTTTCCTGAAAATAAAACTGGTGATAAAATGCTCACCGATGAGGAAAATTTTAAAGATTTATTAATTCACGTGAACAGTTCCATGTGGAGAAATCAGACTTAGATGCATATCTTTAAGAACAAAGAATTAAAATTAACCATGGAGCCCATTTTAATGTTTTAGATTATTATAAAACTATTTTATTGAAATATAAAACCTTAGGGGCCATGGCAAAAGATTTTTTAGCAATTTCACTTTCTTCAGTAATGTCAAAATTTGCTTTACGTACAAGTGGGAGAGTTATTGGTGATTATCATAGCAGCTTGAAACCAAACACAATTAAAGCTTTAATTTGTGCTTAAGATTGGCTATGCTCACGGTATTGTGAAGAGAGCGAAGATGAGGATGATGAGAATGAGCACTCAAGTAATGATTTACATTATACATGTTACTCCTAAGTTCTTTCTATTTAATAGTGAATATTACCTCTTTTTAGTTGTCTTGGCATGATTTTGTTTTCAGATTATTACTATATTTTGATGTTATAATATTGTTTATATAGTAAGTTGAAGGACAACTGCATCCCAAATTTATATTCAATTTTTCAGATTTAGAAGTGAAATAGAATTATTTTTATATTTACTTCTATTGGCTAGCTTTTGCATCACATATTCAAACATAATGTATGTTTACAATTTTAATATCCATATCTATTAGTTGTTACGACCTTGGTAGTTATTAGAATACACCCATGATCTTTATTCATTATAGATGATTAGTTTCAAGTTTTTTCTTTTGAATCTAGCAAAAATACTATAATATATTTATTCCTTCTACAAAATTTGTTCGTTTTATTTAATCTAACATCTCACAATAGATGATATCTATGAATTTTTTTCAGGATGAAGGGTAGATGAAAAGGCTATAGAATATAGACTTCTAATATCTTTCTTTCAATTTTGGGTTTACAGTTCTAAACATTTTTATTTTGGAAATGTATACTATTGAATTGTGTCTTAGGTGTTTTGTAAAAAATTGAAACATGATTAAAATTTGAAAAGACCTTTTATTATTGAGATAGTTTATATAAATATGTTAATATGCTATTTTTGTTAATTTTAATCTTTATAACTGTATGTTTTTCTCCTAAATGAGCCACTTTTGACTTTATGATCGAGTTGGTTTCGAACTCCTAAACAAGCTGATTTAGAGCTCCTAAAAAATTAACAGTTTAAGTGTATTCGAGCTCAAGTAGCATAAAAAATATTCGAGTTTGTTTCGAGCATAACTCGTTTGATCTCGAGTTAGATTTGAACGAACTTCAAGATATTCGAGTTGAGTTCGAGCACAAGCTAAGCTTCGCTTGCTCACTCGTTCGTTTAGCAGTCCTAGAAGGCCGGATCTGTAGTGCGGTTCCGAATGTAGTCTTGTCCACTTTAAGCTAAAAATCTTAAGTTTTAGGGTTTTGGATTAACCCATACCTCATTAGGTATGACACTCATACCTCTTTAGGTATGACACTTTACCTATGACATTACCTAGCAATGCATTGAGGTTGGAAGCTTTCCCTTTTCTTTAAAACCCCCTTTCTTTCCCTTTTTCCTCATCTCCTACAACCATCTTTCCTCTCCTTGGTCACTCCTCATCATTACTTGGCCTATTCTAACTCCCTTTAACCTCTCCAATCCTAACTAAGATCTAAGGTTGTAGGTTTTGGGTAGGAAGCCCAACAAGACCTCCCATTGATTCATTAGAAGTAAACCTGCCTCCCCTCCTTACTTGTTTTGTGTGTTTGGTCCTAAATCTGCCTAAGTTGCCGATGTTTTGCATTTTTGTATGATTTATTCTTTGTGCATAGTTGAGGTAGGAGTAAATATGTGGTGGTTTCATAGTTTTTCCATGTGTAAATTGTTACACATTTGTAATGCTCAGCGGTCACTATTTTGCACAAATATTGTAGAAAATTCATACGCCATGTTCTAGAATGCCTTTTTGCTTTTTGTTTACTTTGATTTTGTCATAATATCAATTTATACAAATTTTATGTTTATCTCTTCGTTTGATATGACTAGTATGATGTAGTAGTGATGCCAAACTTAACAAATGCGGCACCTTTCAAGGTCGCCACGCATTTCCCCAATTATTATTGGAGGAGGAAATCGGCCTTTGCGTTTCCTTACTCTTGCCAAAAACCATTCAACCTATTTTTTTATTGATTAATTAATATTAAATGAAGCCAAAATTAGTCCCAAAAAATACAATAAGTGAATTTATGAGAAAATGTTTCGTCGCATTTGATTAAAGCATGGATTGACAGTATTTTAATTATTATATACAACCAATACTTTTGGAGAGGGCGGCCAATTGGGGACAACACGGTCTCTTGTGGTAAGGGACAATTAAGAGAGAAGGGAGCTTGTGGAGTTGCTGTAGTCAGTACTTGGTGGAAGTGCTGGAATTCCATTGGAGACTTGCCTGAATCAAGGTACGCGTTGTGAGATTGCTGGTGTTGGCAATTGGGTGCGAGTTACTTGTGGGAAGTAACCTCGTATGAGTTCCTTTGTATTGAGTACATTGGGGCGAGGCTGTAGGGGTTGTCCACAAGCCGAGCAAGTACTTGTGAGAGGAGTCGAGTGATTGTAATATCCTTGTATTGGTTTTATAATATAAGGTTAGGAAGTGTTTTTCCCGTAATCTATTATTTGCTTGTTGGCTGACGTTGAGGCAATGGACTTTCATACCAAGGTCGGGGTTGAGGTTTACAAGGCACGATGGTGGTGAACCGAGTGTTGAGACAAGCAAGTGCAGACGGCACAAACTCAGTCCACATATTGGTGGTAGGGCGATCGGGTGGTGCTTGGTGTGGCGCTACTTGACTCTCGGGTGCAGCCTAACGGCAAGGAGTGTTGGTAACCGAGAGTGCTGTCTCGGGTACTCGCGGGTGATTGAGTACGGGTGGTTGAACAAGGTGTTGGTTGGGGTCGCTGGATATAAATTGTGGTCGAACACAATTGTTGTGTTTGTGGCCTCGGCTTCCCATATTGTGTACTTAGTAAGAGGTTGAGTGTTCCCAGGGAGGGGAATACGTCGCACAGGTGTAAAAACCACGATTCGAGTTAGGGTTTTATATTTAGAACTGGTCGGTTCGACCATTATTCTCGAGTCGAGTATGTTTCAGAACACGTGTACTGATCCGACGCCGGTCGCGTGTATGAGCCATGAGGGGTTATGTACACCCAAGTATATAATGATAACGTCATGAATACAACAAAAAAGAATGAGTTATCAGAATATATGAGAGTATGCAGTACAGTTTTTATTATTATGCAACTTGCTCGTAGAAAATGTTTTAGGTCGTTTACTGCGTTAGGACGCGTTACGGGAAGTTCGGGCGGGTTGATAGCTATAGAGCATGCCATTTGGATGTTGTGTTATTTTAGGGAATTTTTCTCAATTTTTCTAGACTTTTTTAAAATTAGTTTGATTTAGATATTATTTTGACTCGAGTCGTAGACGAGCAAGTAATATTTACGAGTTTGCCATCCAACGTGTTTTTTTTTCACCACCTGACACACCCTCCTCCCAAAACCCTAGTCGCCTCCCCATTTGCAGCCGCCACCATCGTTGGCGGTGCCACCTGGCTTCTGACCGACGCCGCCCCCTCCCAGGACGGCGTGGTCATGCTGCCCCGACCCTCATCCGGCTGCCACGGCTAGCTCCGCGTCAGCGAGTGTTCGCGTCGCCGATTCCGGTGCCAGCGACCGTCGTCGTCGCCGTCCCGTGGCCGCCTCGACGTCCTCAATCCCCCAGCTACCATCCCCGATGAGATCGCCGCCGATCGCAGCCCAGACCGGCCGGAGCAAGTTATCCATCGGCTGCACCTTGTGTTTGCCATTTTTCGGCGAGCCGCCGCCTCCGTCGGCCACACCGACACCGTAGATGTGTCAAGCTCACCAAGACAGTTCCAATGATACCCTATACGGCCCCTATCCTGCCAATAGACGTCACCGGCGTCTTTCGCCAAAAAATCGTCGAAAAGTCGCTGGAAAACCGCTGAACACGTCGGAAAACCACCGGAACTCGCCGGAAAATCGGAATTGGTGAAATTCGCTGGAATTCACTGGATCTTCCGCCGAGTTCATCTAGTCGAAGCCGATCGAGCTTCGAACGCTGTCGAGCGTCGAATTCGAGGTTCGAGATGTACGCACGCAGAAACCCTAGCCGTCGCCGATTGCCGACGAGGCGAGGTATAATTACATATTATCCTAATTTGATTAATTATAATTGATGATTGTTAGTACAACATGATAGGATTGAGTAGTAATTATGATTAATGAATGATTAATTGATAATGAGGTGATTAAACCCTGATGAGTGATAAGTGACATGATGTTATTGAGTATGAGATGAACAACTAAGTGATCTAATGAGATAGATCGAGGATGAGTATGATAAGTGGCTAGAATGTAATTTAGGAAAATATAATAAAATTGGCATGAATATGAGGACTTAAAATTATTATATTAATGATTATTGAATTGCTTGATTGATGATGATTTGCATTGTGTGTTGATCATGTTGGCTTATGCATCACTTAGTTATCGGGCGTTAGTATTTAGCTCTGATGTGTAGGTATGGAGTAGGAGCTCGCCGCCTAGGCACGATGACACGCTTGGAGCTTCTACCAGGTCTGTTAGGACCCGCTTCTGTTTTACGCTCTTTCTATTGTGTATTTGATTATGACATGTAGGACGAGTTAAGTGGCGTTTTATCGGATCCCACCTAACTCGGGTCATTTAACCGAATTGTTTTCCGGATTAATAATCCTCGAGGATGATATCCCTCGAGAATGATTTCGAAAACAAGATCCACAGCAAGTTGCATTCGGGCCTATTTTATAAATCCCTTCCCAGGCCTATATATATTTTTATCGAGTTTTTAGTGAGATCAGAGACGGAGAAAATGATTGCACGTTCCATGCAGAGGATGTCGTAACAGTCAAAGCGGGCTCTGGATTAGTACCAGCGGACTGTTCCATTCCCGAGGGATCCTGACAACTCCGCATTTGAGTTCCTCATATCCAGAGAACGTGGAGGTTTACGGGTACTGTTTAGTACAACGCATGTCATGACTTGCGATTCAAAGGGTACTGACGGCGACTGCCTGAGAGTACTCGGCCTTTGTGCTCAAGGCCAGGAGAAATATGGAGGTAAGGAGAGGGCTTAGGATTTGAGACCAGAAAATGAAGTAAGAAAATGCCGAGAGTGTCATCAGCAGCAGTTCAGTTCAGACAGTTCGGGATGCTACCGGGTCTGCAGCCCAGTGGCTCCTTAGTAGATGCCCTTAAGAGAGTTCATGAGGAGTATATGGATTTTTATTTCATATGAGAATTTGCTCTCATAGCCATTTTCTTATTAGTTATATTCTGGACCAGTAACGCTCGTTACTTATGGTTTTGTACTATATGTAGGTGACGACTATGAGATGGAAATGCCAGCCTGGACAGAGGAGCAATGGGGTCTTTTGCACACACACATATATTCGGTGACTGAATGATTGATATTCTGTTTATACTTTTATTATATTTGAACTGATGTGATGTAATGATGTAAAACCCCATTTTCGGGTTAGGGTTTTACCCGATTTAAGTTTTGCCTATTCGGGTTAGTATCGAGTTGGTTCGAGCGAGATCGAGCCAAACTAGTTTCAGATTATGAGTATGGGCCTAAATGGCCGTATGAACATGTTATGGAGGCTGAGTATGCCCGAAATGCAAATTATAAGATCATGAGTTATTAGTGTATACTGAGGTATACTGATTTGTTTTTATGTATTAGACAGGATTTTAGGCCTAGATTTAGGCCGTTACAACGTTTAGTATCCGTTTGGGATTTTATGGGTACATCATTTGCATGCATCATAGGAATTTTATATCACTCGATTTATGCCCCTGTGGGCCCAGTTTGA